>WNWU01000375.1:111306-127976 GCA_012654045.1 Ptyas mucosa | reverse complement strand
TAAAATAAAATAAAATAAAATAAAATAAAATAAAATAAAATAAAATATTTGTGCAGCTTTCTGAGATTTCATCTGTTTTTCTAATGTTTCACTCTAACTACACAGACACACAAAATCTCACAAAGCTGTATGTGGCATTTTGTGTGGAAAAAGTATGAAAGTTGGTTTTTGAGCTTTTTGTGGCTGTGTGAGGTTCCTGCTTGTTGCAGGGGCCATTTTGGGTGACGTGCAGCTGCTTTTACATTGTGTGTGTGAGTCAGTTGTGTTGTGTTGTGTTGTGTGTGTGTAAAGTGTGAAAGTTGGTTTTTGGCACCTCTTATTGTTTTGTGTACTTTGTTTATTATTTTTATTATTTATTATTATTGGCCACACCCACCCAAACATGATGGGCCTTGTTTATTACGTCTTCAGAGCACGTCTTGACTTTTGATCGGCATTGAAGAGCTCTGCTTTATTCTTCCCTTCCTCTTTTCACAATGAATGGAATTTTTTTTAAAAAAAAAATCCATTGTGGTTTTTTATACATCCTCTCTATATTTGACTTCCTGCTTGTTTTGAAAGGAGCTCCTTTCCTCCCCCAGCCCAGGGGCTTCCCGCCAGAGTTAGAGAGATGCCACCAGAATTGCTGGCTTGCTCCGTTCTCCTCCTTCCCCCTGTCAATTTTCTTCTTGGACGGTGAACATCCTGCCCCAATGACATCGCCCAGTATTCTGACCCAGTTCCCCAGACACGATAAACCCTCTGAAGGTAACTCAAAGATTCCTTTATTAGGAACGCCAGCAGCCCCAGCAAAAAGTTTCTCTCTCACCACAGGCTAACAAGTCTGTCCAGCAGGGAGATGAATAGTTGTCTGCCACACCTATTCATTTCTGCCCTGTCTTTTATCCCCAGAGCTAGGGTGGGAGTTTATTAGCAGCAGTGGCTCTTCCATCCCAAGGACCGGCCCATAGATTTCCACTGCTCTCCTCTCCTCTGCCTTCTGTGCATCCGTGCATCAGGCACTGGACCCAGCTGTTCCTCCTCTTCCTCATCAGCCACCTCCAGACCTGGGGGCTGTTGAGTCTCCATCTGAAGGCTGACGGACAGCCCAGTCTCCGCCTCTCTCTTTCTTTCTCTCTGTCCCAGCTCCATTCCCTCTTCCTCCTCGGAGCTCTCAGGTTGCCTTGATGGTGGCCCTGACTCCCACACCTCCTCCTCCTCCTTTGATTCGGCTGCTGGAGGGGCTGGCCACCAACAGGCCACAACACCCAGGTTGCTGCTCAACCATTGGCAGCCACTCAGCCAGGGAGGGGCTACAGAAACACCTCTTGGGAATCCACTTCGCACGAGGTGACCACACTCCTTCAGAGCTCAAGGGAGTCACGCCACAGAGTCAACAACCCCACAACCTCGTAAGTTGGGGACCTGGGTGGATTAGGGTGGAACGCACACTGAAAATGTCCGCTTTTTAAATCTACACTTTGATTCCGGGTGTTTCTACTGTTTGTTTATGCTATTGCAAACTTCCCAAAGCTGCTTAGGTGAGATGGGCACTGTAGAATTGTATTACATTTCTACAGAGCTCATCCAACCTAAGCACACAGGTCATAAAATTAGGGGGGGGATCTAGTGAAGTCGCACCCTTCCCTTTGTCCAAGATGGGGAGAAACCTCAGAAATGGAAAGGAAGCAGCAACAGCCTTGGTTGGACTTTGGGGTTCACCGAAGCTTGTACGAACGTTGCTCCTGAGGTCAGGACAAGAAGCAATGGATGGAAACTAATCCAGGAGAGAAGCCACCTAGAAGTAAGAAGAAACTTCCTAACCATGAGAACAATTAAAGAAAGGAACGGCTTGCCACCAGAAGTTGTGGGTGCTCCATCATCACTGGAGGTTTTTAAGAAGGGACTGGACAGTCCCTTGTCTCAAATGGTCGAGGCTCTACTGCTTGAGCAGGGGGTTGGACTAGAAGACCTCCAAGGTCCCTTCCGACTCTGTGATTCTGTAATTCTATACTTCTGCTCCCTGCATGAGGCTCCTTCAGAGGAAAGTGAGCCATGGAGGCCAAGACAACAATAGAATGGAATGAGAGAGTTGGAAGGCACCTCGGAGGTCTTCTAGTCCAACCCCCTGTGCTAAACACCATCTTCTCCTCATTTTTGAGACCGTAACTGCTTCAAGCTAAGGTTTCAGACAAATCTCCTGGTTTATTTTATTTACAGAGCACATAACAGCCAAGCTGCTATCCTTCAGAGCTGCTCCCAGGAGTAAACTTGGGAGTAGGTCACCCTTCCTCCCCACCTCATTGTCTTCCTGAAAACACTCCAGCCATTCTTCCTATGGCCTCGTATTTTTAGTCAATAATTCATAGAGCATACAAATATGACACATGTATAATTACCGAACCACCCTGGAAGTTAAACGATATGATCGAAGTTTAATGGCTTTTCTAGCACAAGGGAGTGCCCAAGAATTGCCCAAAAAATACTCAGGGAATTGTCACGTCTGTCTACTGGGGGGGGGGGGGGTGTTGCACAGATCTGTCTGTCAGGCCACGAATACGGGCTTAAAGGTTTCCCACTTGCAAATCTTGTCATTCCTTTTTGGGGGAAAGGAGAGAAATGTTTATCTTCTCAGGAGCTTTGAGGAGGGGCAGCCTGGGGCAGCCGGTGCTTGAGCTGGATTTGGACTGGGCCCACTTTCCCCCTGGCCCCTTTTAATGGTGGTCCTAGCTTAAATTCATCAACGGGCATGCGTGTAGATGTTTTGTGACCTAACTAGGGAATGTCATCAGTGCTAGAAGGGTGGGGAGTTTGTGGGGGAAGAAAAAGAGGAAGAGGAAGAAGAAGAGGAGGAGGTGGAAAAGGACTGTGGGGTCCTTGGTGCTCTCTGAGCTTGGAGGTTTTGTTAGAGACGACTCATGACCCAACTAGGGAATGTCATCAATGCTAGAAGGGAGGGGGCTTGTGGAGAGGAGGAGGAGCATGATGACAACCTTCAACGTCCTTCTAGTACTGATGATGTTCTCTAGTTTGAGAATGAAATGTTTTTGAGAAAACCACCCAGCTTCAAGAGGTTCCCTCATTCCAATACCAAGCTAGAAATATTCTCCTTTATCCGAAGGACTTAAATTAATCCATGTTTTATTGTGGGTGGGGTTTACACGCAACTGTGGTTTCTCCTTGTTTTTTCTTTCCTCAGGAGTCACCATGAAGACTCCAGACATCCAGATGTTCCAGGCGTTGTGTCTGATCAGCTTCCTCACAGGACCTTCGCAGGTAGAAGTGTCCACCTCTTTAAATTGGGCGGCGTTGCTGGACAAGCAGGTCGCGGGGGGGGGCTCCCCGCTTGACAAAAAAACCACTTCCCACTGTTAAGATCTTGGTTGTGTCTAAAAAAGGAGGGCTAGGGAAGAATATCTCTCGTGTGGGCCATGGTGAGACTAGGGAGGGAGTCCCACCTTGGGGCCTCCTCCCTTCCTTCTCCTCCCCAGCAGGCCACCTCTCCTCTAGGGCTGGGATGGCCCTCGGCCTGAATTTATTTATGTAAAGGGGGCTTTGCTCGATCCTAGTAGAGGCAGATATTTCTCTCTCTCAGCACAATGAGAAACTGCTAACTCCGCATTGGCGACAAGAATGGCAGCTAGCCAGGAAATACTCAGCTCCATTCAGTTGCCCAGACTCCACCCCGGTGCAAGGGATTACGGGGCCATTAAAAGAGGAAAAAAGGGGAGGTTTTGTCCATTTCAAGATAGGGCCATGAGGGTATTGGGCATTTCCCTAAATCTTGCCCCTCCTCCTTGATATTTTCTCCACTGTTTTTGCACCCTGATTGTGCTGTTTCAGACTGAAGGGGTGACCCCCTCATCTTCTCTTCTCCCTGTTTTTGGGTGCCTCAGAGTCTCCTTTCGGCTCTTGGCACCCTTGGCCGCAGCTCAGCTGGCTAAATGGATTTTCTTCCTGCCTAAGCAGGGTGTTGGACTAGAAGACCTCCAAGGTCCCTTCCAACTCTGTTATTCTATTCATTTCTTCCCAGAGCAACATCAAACTTTGCTACACACACACGTGCACATACCAACAAGAGGCTAACCCAGGCAAGCTACCCCAAGCCCCATCACCTTTTTCTCATTGTCCCAAAGGTGTTTCCACCCCCCACCCACCCCCAAGGCAACTGGGCTTGGTTTTTCCCTGAAGATGTCTTGCTTCTCATCCCAGAAGCTTCTTCAGTTCAGACTGAATGGCGGAGGATGGAAAGATTGATATTCCTTGCAGTCATCTGGTCATTGGTACTCTCTCTGAGAGTCACTGAGGCCGCTCGGAGGTTCATCCGCTCACCTGAATCAGAGTGCAAAATGGGTGCGGACTCTCTACGGACTGGAGGAAGAGGGGGAATAGCTGGAGGGGGAGGCTCCACGTTTGGGGTGATGGGAATAGTGAGTGGGGGGAGAGGGGGCTGGCGGCCTTTGCGGCAGGGACGTTTCCCTCCGACTGGGAACTCGTCTTCAGAAGACAACAGCGGCATGACTGCAGGAGGAAACATGGCAAGCACGGAGGGCTAACAACTAGGCGAAAGGCTAAAACATATATTGTGAGTCACTTCCATCTTAATTGTTTGCTAACACTCGCTCCTTCGAGCTACAAATCGACACTAGATGTCATAACAGACCAGGCGGGGAGAAATTGCTGGGCCATCATTGTGACACTAACTTGGCTAAAACGCTCTATCCTGGATAGTGCTGCTAGTTTGATGGGGAAGGGGGGTGTTTCAACATTTCGGCTGAACTGGAGTTTGGCTCTGTGTGGCAAATCCCCTGGAGGGCGGGTGTCTGTTTTGATGTAAATGTCAGAGAGTGTAAGAATGCCAAGGTGGGGTTATCCTTGCAAGTCATCTAGTCCAACCAGAGGTGGGTTTCAGCAGGTTCTGACCAACTCTGGAGAACCGGTAGCGGAAATTTTGAGTAGTTCGGAGAACTGGTAGTAAAAATTCTGACTGGCCCCAGCCCCCTCTATTCTCTGCCTCCCAAGTTCCAGCTGATTGGGAGGAAATGGAGATTTTACAGTAACCTTCCCCTGCCATGCCCACCAAGCCATGCCCACCAAGCCATGCCCACCAATCCAAGCCACGCCCACCAAGCCACGCCCACAGAACCAGTAGTAAAACATTTTTCAATCCCACCACTGTTTAGTTGGGTTGTTTACTGATGGCTCTTTGTCAGTTTCTTGATCGGGGGACTAATTTACTTGATTGTTGGTCTGAAGTTAACTTCAGAGCTCATCGATGCCAGGAGAGCCAAACTCTAGGGTGCTTAGATCTGGCCTCCGGGACTGCCCTGGAAACGATGAAGGGCCAGCCTGCAGCGTCTCTGTCAGCAAAAATGGGAGGGCCACACCCACCCTGGCCCCACCCCCCCCCCCCCCCCCCCCCCCGAGATCAAACACAACCCTGATGCGGCCCTCAATGAAATTGAGTTTGACACTCCTGATCTATGCGGGTCTGGGGACTGGTCTCTGGTGGGGTCATTTTCTCTTTTGGGCTGGGCGACGGTCTCTTGCATAGTCTTTTTGCATAGCCCAAAAGAGAAAAGGAGTCCAGCACCAAGGAGTCCTTTTCTCTCCACCTTCCTTTTCCTCCTCCTCCTCTTCTCTCCAGCAAACACCCTTCCTTCTAGCACTGATGATGTTCCCTAGTTGGGTCATGAAATGTCTACAAGAAAGCCAACAACCACGCACACTTAGACATCCGAACTAGACTGTGTTATTTCTCTGTGTCATATAACATAGGTGGGCATATGACAATTTGTTTTGGTCATGTTTATGTAGTGTATATCGGAGGTGGTGACCCTTTGAGAGCTGTATGCAACGAAATTTCACTTTAATGCATGTTGATTAGTGTGCCTTTAAGGTGACAATTAAGTTATTCTAAGCCCAAGTCTACTATACAGTATAGAATAGATGGAGAATTGACCAACTGGTGATCTAACCAGATCGGAATGGAATGGAATGGAATGGAATGGAATGGAATGGAATGGAATGGAATAGGGAATAGAATAGGGAATAGAAAATGGAATGGAGTGGAGTGGAGTGGAGTGGAGTGGAGTGGAGTGGAGTGGAATGGAATAGAGTGGAGCGGAGCGGAGCGGAGCGGAGCGGAGCGGAGCGGAACGGAACGAACAGAACAGAACAGAACAGAACAGAACAGAACAGAACAGAACAGAACAGAACAGAATTCTTTATTGGCCAAGTGGACACACAAAGAATTTGTCTCTGGGGCATTAGTGTACATAAAAGCCATAAGTGAAAAAATCATGATCATAGTAACCATTAAGGGACTTTTCCAACAATCTCAGGCATGGAGCTAACCTGACTCTGTTTGTGTGTGTGGATGAGTGTGTGGATGTGTGGATGTGAGTGTTGCATAGGTATAAGTTCCTGGCAGTTGGTATCTGCAATATGTCTTCTCTGTCAGATTGAGTGGGACAAGATCATGTAGCCAGAGATAGGTGATCCCACAGCTAACGCAGCCCCAGCCAATGTAGCTCACATTAGATACTGGATGGAAATTGGAACACGTGTTGTAAAGATCTTCCTGGAGCAAACATTCAAGGAAGGTGCAGACAGTTTCTTGGGTGCTGGTGTCAAAACAAATAGTTTTTGTGTGAGTCATCCTCCATGGTAAGGGTTGGCACAGTGGCTCAGTACGTTAAGATGCTGGGCTTTTCAGCTGGAAAGCCAGCAGCTCAGGTTCGAGACCCGAGCACCACAAGATGGTGTGAGCTCCCGCCCTCACCTCAGCTCCTGCCAACTTCGCAGTTCGAAAGCAGGCAAACGCGAGTAGATAAATAGGTACCACTTTGGTGGGAAGGTGACAGTGCTCCGTGATGTCACGCTAGCCACATGATGACGATAATCTCTTCAGACAATGCTGGCTCAAGGGCCTTGAAAAGAAGACGAGCACCATCCCCAAGTATCGGCCATGAGTAGTAGAGTAAACTCCGCAGGGACTCCATACCTCCATGTGCTCCTTTGGGGGTTGAAGAAGGCACCTAGGCCAGCCTAGCTTCACCTGCATTGGACTCTTTTCTCTCCTTCATGTCCTTCCTCACCTTCTCTTTTTCTCCAACAGATGTTGCAACTCCGAGAGATCCCCCTCACCATGTTCAACAACTCTGTGGATGACCAGTATCTTGGCTGTAACCCCAAGAGAGAACTCAAGCTGAAGAACTCAGGAAACATTCCCGTCCCGGAAAAATATATGGCAACCTGGAAAAATGCCGAACAGCACTGGCACAACCTTGGCCAAACTGTCGACAATTTCAATCCAATTTATGGCACCGCGATTGTGGCTTATGCAACTAGAGACCACCTCTACCGTGATTTCAATAATGCTACAAGAGAAGCCGGGAAATCCCAAGGCTCTTACGACCGATATGCCTTCAAGGACTTCCACCTCCTCCTCACCAAAGCTCTTCAGGCCAAGAAGATCAAGGGCAGATGCTATGGGGTCTTCCATGGGATAATGGGGATCCATTTCAACGTCTCCGACAAGGTGGTGCGCTTCGGACAGTTTGTTTCCTCCTCGTTGGACGTAAAGGTGGCCCAAAGAAATGGTAAGGACACCCTCTTCTCTATTAGGACCTGTCATGGAGCGTCCATTGATGACTTCTCATTTAACAAGAAGGATATGGAAGTTCTCATCCCGCCCTATGAGATGTTCACCGTGACCGACCACAGGAGGACCCAAAACGGGGTCTACATCAAGCTGGAGTCTCGTGGTGTTTCCAGCCACTTCAACTGTGAAGCCCTGAATGGTAAGAGGCTGGAAGGAGGGAGAACCTGGGGTTCAGGAGTCGGAGGGAGCTTCTCGGCCACATCTCGGGGCTGCTGGAGAACCAAGTCAGTTCCAGGTGAACCGAATGTCTGTGGAGATTCTCAGTCATCCAGGTCACGGTTGTCCCAACGGTGCCTTTGCAGGAGGCAACTGGAGTTTCTTGTTTTTGCTTTTGAAGACCTTTCGCTTCTCATCCAAGAAGCTTCCTCAGCTTTGACAGGAGCTTCAATTCTTCCATTCTTCCATTCAGAATAACAGATTAACAGAGTTGGAAGGGACCTTGTGGTCAAGGACTATCTGTAACCGTGAGAGGGATCTAGGTTTTTCATTGGAGCACCACTTAAATTGCAGCTGCATCCACAGAAAGATAGTATCAAGACAATGAGAAGTGATAGTATCACTTTACACCAGGGGTGTCAAACTCGCAGCCCACAGGCTGGATGCGTCATGCCCATCCCTGGTTTAGGGAAGGGGGGAAGTCGCGATATGTCACATGATGGCAATGTGACACCACGAGTTTGACACCCCTGCTTTACACTGTGCTGATAAGACTAAACTTGGAATAGTATGTCCCGTTCTGCTCACCACGATACCAAAAAGATGATAAGTCCCTAGAAAGCGTACAAAGAAGAGCAACAAAAATGATCAGAAGTCTGAAAGCTAAATTGTTATAATAAATGGCTCAGGAAGCTACAGATGTTTAGCCAAATTGAGAGAAAGCTCAGGGGAGACATGATTGCTGTTGTTGTTGTCATCATTCATTATTTAATGACCCTGTAATCCCTTGTGGGGTGGAGTCGGGGCAACTGAATGGCGCTAAGTGTTTACTGGCCAGATGCTCTTCCTGTCACCAGTGTGGAGTTTTGCAGCAGATATACTCTCATTGTGCCCAGAGAGAAAAATATCTGCCTCTACCTAGGATCGAACTCACAGCCTCCTGATTGTGAGGCGAGAGCTTCCCCTCTAGGCCACCGCACCACTCAGGGAAGACATGATAGTAGCCCTTCCAATATTTGAAGGGCTGCCACCAGGAAGAGGGGGCCAGCTTATTCTCCAAAGAGCCAGAAGGCAGGACAAGAAGCAATGAGCGGAAGCTCATCAGAGGGAGATGCAACCTGGAACTAAAGGGAAATTTCCTGATGCTGAGGACAATTAATCAGTCGATCAGCTTCCTTGCAGAAGATATGGAGGCTCCAACCTTGGTCTTCAAACAAGGATTGGACAACCATGGCTTAGGCCCAGGGTACTTGGCGGACCATCTGTTTTTTTTTAATTAATATTTTTTATTTTTTTTAATAACATTACAAACAACATATACAATACTTCACCCTGTGCTATACATAAGAAAGGAAGATTTGGTTCTTCAGATATATCCTCATGATCGCCAAAATCCACATTCTCGGAGTACCGAAGCGTCCAATTTTCCAAAGGCATATTCCACGAATGGTTTCCAAATTTTCCAGAAAATATCTTCTTTATAGTTACCATTTCTTCTTTTAATATCGCATGTCATTTTATCATTTAAAGCTAATTTCCCCATTTCACAATACCACTCTTCTATTCTAACATTCACATCTAATTTCCAATATCTAGCTATTATAATTCTACCCATTATAATCATGATTCTAATCAATTCTTTCTCATATTTTGTTAGTTCTATTTCCTTAATTATCAACAGTAATATAGTTTCTGGTCCCAATATTATTGCTTTCCCCATCGTTTCAAATATGATTTTCTCCAGTTGATGCCAAAACCAAATCTTTAGAAACCAAAATATAGTCGATTCTTGAATATGTGTTATATATCTTAGAGTAAAAAGTGTACACTCTTTCAGTTCCTTTCACTTCTCTCCAGACATCCACCACACCATTTTGAAGTATCCACTTGTTTAAAGTCCCCATTTTATTTGCTCCTCTGCAACGGGTGGGGTTGGTACTATCTATTTTATCTCTAATTAAATTAAAATCCCCAACCACAATTACTTTCCCCACACTTTCAATTTCCAAAATTTTAGTTATTTTTTCAAGAAATTCTTTTTGTTTCTCATTCGGTAGATATAAATTAACCAGTGTCACTTTTTCCTCATTAATATTTCCCACAATTATTACATATCTTCCTTCATCATCCACGATTACTTGTTTCTTTTCAAAATATACCCTATCCGATATCAGTGTTGCAACTCCTCTAGCTTTTGAAGTTCCAAAAGATTTTTCATAAATTTGCATACCCTTTATATACATTTTATTTGAGTCTTCAGATTTCTGGTGGGTTTCTTGCAAAAATAATATATCTGGTAAATCTCTTTTAATTTTAAGTTCCAGTCGTCTTCTCTTAATCTGATTCCCTGTGCCCTTCACATTCCATGTCATTATTTTTATTAAACCCATTTAAACTGTAACTTTTTAAATCCTTTCCCCTCCTCTTCCTTTCTGTGCCCAAATCCCAACACCAATCTCCCACATTCCAAACAAAATTCAGCATAAAAGAAAAAATAAAAATAAAAAAATAATTAAAAAAATTTTAAAAAGACAAAAGACACAACAAACATTAAATGACAAACAATCTTCATCCCCCACATCCTCAATTGGTTTCCGCCTCTATAAAGAGAGTGGGGGAGAGGGGACGTGCAATGGTCGGGTCACTTCTTTCGGGCAGTCTACTTAAGTTCATCTCTCAGAGAAAAGGGTGGTAACTTTTCCCCGCACTCAGCTTCCTGCGATTCTTTTTCAAGATCCTTCAATTTCTTATCCGCTCCATCTCCCATTATATCATCATGACTTTTCTTTTGTTCAACCATCACAGGTGAGATTTCCTTCCGCTTTAACCCTTTAGGGTCTTGTCCTCCAGCAGTCCCTTTTTCTTCTGGTGTTGATGTTTTTACATATGTTCCACCCATCTTAAGCATTTGATCTTTTATCTCTGTTATGTCCTCATACTTTACAATCAGTCCAAGTTCATGTAAATATGACACTGCATCTGTTTCCAAAGTAATTGTTTGCATTCTTCCTTTATAAAAAAATTTTAGTTGCTGTGGTGGCCTCCAGTTATATTTAATCCCATTGTCTCCCAGAACCTTTGTAATTGGTTTCAAAAAGAATCTCCACGCTCTTTCTTCTCTTGATATATCCGGAAAACTTGAATAATTTTCTCCTCAAATTTCAGAGCTTCACCCATCTCTCTCACTTTCACCATCACCTCCAATTTATCACTGAGATTTGCAAATCTGACAAGTACATTTCTATTTAAGCCATTTTGTCTTTTATATCCGATTCTAAAAACGCTTGCCAGATCTATTGCTGTAAATGTGAGTTGTGTATCAAGATCATTAAGCCATTTTAGAACTCGTTGTTTCAGATTGTCTACTTTTTCTTCTTGAATTCCTCGAATAACCAGATTATATTTCCTTGATTCTTCTTCCAAAAGACAGATTTTTTTATCTTGTTGTTCATTTTTAAAAAAGATTTCTCCAATTTGCCGATCTATCTTTGCATCATGTGCGTGAATCTGCTCAATTTCATCTTTAATGGTTGTCATTTCTACTGTTTGTGTCAGCCTCCGCCTTCCTGCTTGGCTGCCATAGAAAGGGGGAGGGGGTGTGTGGGCTATGGGGGGGGGAGCGAAAATGAAACTTACTTAGAGGCTAGTATGCTTAGAAGGGGAAATCGAAACCACTGTTATCGGGCCAACCGTCGTGACATTCCTGATTGATGATGCGGGCAGACGTGCTTCCACCTGACCCCTAGAAGACCTGTGGATTGGATGATTTACGATGGACAGTGGGAGGGGAGGATTTGTATATGCAGGTTCGCGGGTAAAATCCTTAGTTTCAGCTTTGCTTGGTTGCGTTCAGTTTCTATGCCAGTAAAAGTACAGATTTTTCACAATAATGGAGTCTGGTCTTTCCTTTCCTGGTTTTTGAAGGAAGCACACCTGACAGTTTGCTTTGCAAAATTTTCATTCATTTCTTGCTTCATTCTTTTAATTTCCAGTGTCATATTATCCATCCTATCTAACAGTCCTGATATCTTTTCACCAATTTTATTTAAGGCCACAGCAACTTGTTGCATTTCTAAAGATTGTTGGGTGGCCATATTTTAATAAGTTTTTAATTATCCACTTTTGCCAAGAGGGTCTTTAATGAAGATTAAGGGACAACAATTCCCAATTGAAACTGAGACAGCTTATTATTGCACTCAAAAGGGCCAACAATAAAAGTTTATAACTCTCAGTTCAACTTGCGTAATTTCCTTAAGGAGGGGAAAAAAAAACCCCTAACATTCGTTGGAAGGCACTGCCCAGGAATGCGTTTTGCCGCTTCGGCTCAGGCACTTTCACAAACAAAAGATCAGCTTAAAATTCACGTATTCTTCCAAAAGAAAAAACCTTTCCACCAGTCTTTGATGTTCCGTGCCTTTGCCCCACAGCGAAAACAAATGCAGATCGCAATGATAATGAGAACAAAAATTTGCTCCGAATACACAATTGCGACTGCCTATCTAGTCAGCCCTCACTCCTTCCACTTTCCCACGCTATGAAAAACTTCAAAATTCGAGTGGTTCAGGTGACCTACCGATTTCAAAGTCAGTCTACTGGGTCAGTAGCTCTTCCAATACAATTTGTAAAATTTTGGCTCCTATCGGTGCATTTCAAACACTTTAATCCACGTTTATCTTCCGTAAAAATGCCCTGCGAAGCGGAGAAAACATCCTCACACCACCACGGCCATAACCACGCCCCACCCTTGGCGGACCATCTGTGGCTAGCAACAGCTCCTCATCGCCCGGTGCGTTCTCACAGGGAAGGCCTCCTTGGGGTGCCATTTGCCAGACAATGTTGGTTGGCGACCCCTAGGGAGCGGGCCTTCTCTGTGGGCGCACCTACCCTGTGGAATCAGATCCCCCTGGGGCTCCGGGTGGCCCCCAACCTTCGCTCTTTCTGCCATGACCTTAAAACATGGTTATTTCCCCTGGCTAGTTTGAACTGAAGGGGATTTAAAGGGGATTTTAATGGTCTTTTTATAATCTTAGTGGATATTTTTAACATTGATTTTGCTTGTTTTTATTGTTGTGAGCCGCCCTGAGTCTTTTCGGAGATAGGGCGGCATACAAGTTTAAATAATAAATAAATAATAAATAAACCATTTGTCTGAACTAGAAAGCAAGCAGAAGAGACTATTTTACTCGCTGCCATGTTAACCTCACCCCTCTTTTGTCTTCACAGCTGCAGGCCTCTTAACTCCTCTGGGGATGCCCTTCCTTCTGTGGGGTCTCCTTCTGACCTGGAGCACCCTCGTATCTCTAGGAAGCCTCAGACAACTGGCCATCTAGGAAGAGAGCGTCCCTAGGAAGGAGACCAAGTGCGACATGCAAAATACCTTTGCAAAGTGACTTTTTTGCCCTCCTGACAACTCAGAAAAGGCGATTATTCAGGGACGGTGCAGCCTTTCTCTAGGGTGCAGAGATCGAGGATTAGGTAAATGTGATATGGGACAATTGTATTAGAAATCAGGAAATCGAGCAATAAAAGTCTTTGATTTGCAATGAAAGCTTTGTTTTGTTACATGGGAGAAAAGACAGACACGCACACACACCCTCCTGCTCTAGGTTGTATCTTCCCCTCTCCCACCCAGCTTTGCTTCTTTCTGGACACTTTGCAGCTTTAACGGAGGAGTTCGGAAGGTGGCCCTATTGTTTGGTTGATGAAAAGGCTAGTTTGGGTCCATTGAAGGAAATGACTCTGACTCAAAGGGGGGGGAATACTGTAAAGGGAACCCACTCCCCAGAATAAAATATCTCCCCACGGATGATTTCCTAAAAGAGAAGAAAAGATAATAGAATTAAGAATAGGCAGGAAATCTCAGCCATCTTTCCTCCCACAAGACAGCCCATGGGCATAGTTTAGGGAAACCCTGTTTCATTCAAAAGATACAATGTCCCCCGTTCATTAAACCAAACTCCCATTCAGAAAATGCTGCAGAACAAAGCAATCTCTGAAAAGATGGGCCGACTACCTAAAGGACTGAAAGTTGACCACCTCCTCCTAGGAGCCCACAAGTACTGGAAGACTACGGCCATGTCACCCCTTAGGTAGCTAGTTTTCCAGAAAGGCATAGGGTCTCCTGCTTGAGCAGGGATTGGACTAGAAAACCTCCAATGTCCCTTCCAACTATTCTTTCATTCTTTCATTCTTTCATTCTTTCGTTCTTTCGTTCTTTCGTTCTTTCATTCTTTCATTCTTTCATTCTTTCATTCTTTCATTCTTTTGTTCTTTCATTCTCTTGTTCTCTCGTTCTTTCATTCTTTCATTCTTTTGTTCTTTTGTTCTCTCGTTCTCTCATTCTCTCGTTCTCTCGTTCTCTCGTTCTCTCGTTCTCTCGTTCTCTCGTTCTCTCGTTCTCTCGTTCTTTTGTTCTTTCGTACTTTCATTCTTTCATTCTTTCGTTCTTTTGTTCTTTCGTTCTCTCGTTCTCTCGTTCTCTCGTTCTCTCGTTCTCTCGTTCTCTCGTTCTCTCGTTCTCTCGTTCTTTCATTCTTTCATTCCATTACAGCTTCTCCTTGTTCATCTAGGTCAGGGGTCAGCAACCTGTGGCTCTGGAGCCGCATGTGGCTCTTTCATCCCTCTGCTGCAGCTCCCTGTCACTCAAAATATACATCACAACCGCCTATGTGTGACACCCACCAACACGTGATTTATTGAGCTTTTTGACCCATCTTTTTTTTTTCGGAGTTCAAAATATTTTTGTTGCATGCAGAAATAAAAAATTTGTTTTCTCTGTAGCAGTTCATTGATTTCATAAATGCAACACATTATAGGTTTTTTTATACGTAGCATAAAGGTAAAAAACGATACCTTCATTTTAGATGTCAAAAGGGTTTTGTGTCTCTCGGTGTTTTCTTTTCTGTGGGAAACGGGTCCAAATGGCTCTTTGAGTGTTTAAGGTTGCAGAGCCCTGACTTAGGTATACGTAGTTCCCGTAAGTGTCCATCGTGAGTTGCGGTGGCTCAGGGGTTAGAGTGCAGTACTGCAGGCTCCTTCTGCTGACTGACGGCTCCCTGCAATTTGGCAGTTCAAATCTCACCAGGCTCAAGGTTGACTCAGCCTTCCGTCCTTCCGAGGTGGGTAAAATGAGGACCCAGATTGTTTTGAGCAATATGCGGACTTTACAGCCTGCTTAGAGAGGGCTGTAAAAGCACTGTGAAGAGGTATATGAGACTAAGTCAGGGGTGTAAAACTGGATTTCTTCAAGGCCCAGATCAGCATTGTAGTTCTCCTCCATGAGCCATCTGGGTGGGTTGGGGGAGATGGGACAGATGCCTCCTGCAGCACCCTACCAACCAAAACATTTTGACTGGCAGGGTGCTGCAGGAGGCCGTCTCCGTGCCCCCTTTTGGCTGCCAGAGGCACCATGGGCCAGTCCTTTGCTATTTTCAGGCCAGATTTAAGCACCCCATGGGCCAGATTTGGCCCGCGGTCCTTGAGTTTGACTGGTCTAAGTGCTATTGCTATTGTGCAGTTTAATCTCCAGGTCTCTTATGCTCTTTGTTTTTCCTCTCTGCACCTAGACAAAAATTACAGAACTTTGTTTTCACATATGACAACTGCAGCGAGATTATTTCATGCACAACAGGGAGGGGGACTCAAAGGTGCCTTTTCAAGAGGCAACTGGACTCTCTGCTTTTTCTTGGAAGACGTTTCGCTTCTCCTCCATGAAGCTTCTACCAAGCTGAAGAAGTTGCTCGGAGAAGAAGTGAAACATCTTCCAAGTAAAGCCAGGAAGTCCAGTTGCTTCTTGGTGGGGGGGGGAAGCACCTTTGGGACAACCGTGACCTGGAGGACCAGGGGTGGGATTCAGCCAGTTCACACCGGTGCGAGCATACCGGTAGCTCCAACGATCAGCTTAGAGTGAACCAGTTCACTCCAACGATCAGAAGGGCCCGCTCACCCACCCCTGTGCTATAACCTACCTATATTTCTTTTGTTTTAAGCCCAACTGATAGGCGCGGCAGACTGGATTGCCATGCCTCAGCTGTTTTACTCGCTCTGGAGTCAGTAGAAGGTAACTTTCTATTGTAATGTGCATGCTCAGAAGCACAAGTTTGGGCATGAAGCAGTGCGCACGCAGCAAACCAATTATTACAACCAGTGATTCCCACCACTGTGGAGGACTGAGAATCTCCGTAGATCACGGGTGCAGAGGTGAAATCCAGCAGGTTCTGACAGGTTCTGGAGAACCGGTAGTGGAAATTTTGAGTAGTTCGGAGAACCGGCAAATGTCACCTCTGGCTGACCCCAGAGTCGGGAGGGAATGAAGATTTTGCAACATCCTTCCCCCAGGAGTGGGGAGGGAATGGGGATTTTGCAGTATCCTTCCCCTGCCTTGCCCACCAAGCCACACCACGCCCACCAAGCCACGCCCACAGAACCGGTAGTAAAAAAAATTGGATTTCACCACTGCACAGGTGTCAAACCTGCCACGTCCCGCTGCTGTCCTGTGATGTTTCGCTACATTCTTCCCCTTTGTGGAGCTGGGGTGGGCGTGGCCTGCGCATACGGCCCGCGGGCCGCCCGTTTGACACTCCTGTCATAGACACAAAGGGGAAGATTTGACTTTTACCCACAACAGGGAACATGATGGGACTTGCTAAGATGGCTGGGCATTGTGTCTTCACGTCTTGACTTTTGATTTGGATCGAAGCGCTCTCTTTTATTCTCCACTTCCTTTTTTCACAATTTCACAATTTTAAAATGAGGGGGGGGAAATAACCCACTGTGGTTTCTCTATTTTCTTTTTCTCTGCTTGATTTGAAAGGGGATCCCTTTAAAGTAGGAAATGCGGGTCCAGCTAGATGACCACTGGACATCTTTC
>WNWU01000375.1:94198-108723 GCA_012654045.1 Ptyas mucosa | reverse complement strand
GACTGTGGGGTCCTTAGTGATCTCTGAGCTGGGTGGTTTTCTTGCTGACGTTTCATGACCCAACTAGGGAACATCATCAGTGCTAGAAGGGAGGGAGTTTGAAGGGAGGAGGAGGGTTTGCAAAGAGGAGGAGGAGGAAGAAGAAGAAGAAAGATGGACTGTAGGGTCCTTGGTGCTCTCTGAGCTGGGTGGTTTTCTTGCAGACATTTCGTGACCCGACTAGGGAAGGCCATCAGTGTTAGAAGGGAGGGGTGTTTGCAGAGAAGAGGAGGAGGGTAACGAAACATTTGCAAGAAAACCACCCAGCTCAGAGAGCACCAAGGACCCCACAGTTGTCCTCCTCCACCACCTCCACCTCCTCTTCCTCTTCCTCCTCCTCCCCCCATCCCTTCTAGCACTGATGATGTTCCTTAGTTGGGTCATGAAACGTCTGCAAGAAAACCACCCAGCTCAGAGAGCACCAAGGATCCCTCACTTTAACCCTGAGTTACAAAGATTCTCCTTTATTGGAAGAATTTAATTGCTCCACATTTTATTAAGAACCTGGGTGGGGTTTCACACCCAACTTTAGTTTCTTCTTGTTTTTCTTTTCTCAGGAGTCATCATGAAGACGCCAACCATCCAGATGGTCCTGGCGTTGTGTCTGATCGGATTCTTCACAGGATCTTTGCAGGTACAAACAGAGCAGCTTCAGCCACAAAGGTGTCCGCCTCTTTAAATGGGGAGGGACTGCCGGACAGGCAGGAGGCAGTCCTCCCCCTCCTCACTCAACAAAATACTCACTTCCTGCTGTTAAGATTTTCAGACCTCCCCCGCACTCTCCCCGCTTTTGGCACACGATGGCAAAAAGGTTACAGGTGGGCCTGTTTTTTGCCCTCCCCAGGCTCCAGAGGCTTTCTTGGAGCCTGGGGAGAGTGAAAACGGCCTTCCCTCTGGAGGCCCCTCCGGTGGAACCAGAAGGCCTGAAAATCAGCTGACCGGCATTGCAGCTGAGCTAGGGCAACACTTGCGTGCCCACAGATATGGCTCCGTGTGCCCCTGTGGCACGTGTGCCATAGGTTCATCATCACGGGACTAAATGACCTACAAGGTCCCTTCCAACTCTGTTATTCTATTATTTCTGTTATTTCCTTTCGGCTCTTGACACCTTGGTCAGAGTACAGCCTGCCAGATGGATGTTCTTCCCAGAACAGTATCAAACTCTGCTACACACACACACACACACACACACACACACACACACACACACCAAAAAAAATGAGAGGCTAATCCAGGCAACCACCTCGAGCCCCATTACTTTTTCCTCATTGTCCCAAAGGTGCTTTTTCAAAAGGAAACTGGTTTTGTTTTTCCTTGAATGTGTCTCTCTTCTCATCTAAGAAGCTTCTTCAGTACTGACTGAATGACGGAGGATGGAAGAATTTATATTCCTTTCAATCATCTGGTCGTTAGTGCTCTTTCTGAGAGTCATTGAAACCACTTGAGGGTTCATCTGTGACTCCAAGAACACCTGAACAATGCAAATGGGCGTGGAGCCTTCTTCAGACTGCTGAAAGGACCTGTTGTAAACAGGAGATGGGGGGTCTCATATCCCTCCCTCTCTGTTGAGAGAGGGCTGTCCAGTCTGAATGTAGATGGCCTCGTTGACCCAGTGGTGAAATCCAATTTTTTTTTACTACTGGTTCTGTGGGCGTGGTTTGGTGGGCATGGCAGGAGAAGGATACTGCAAAATCTTCATTCCCACCCCACTCCAGGGGAAGAATACTGCAAAATTCCCATTCCCTCCCCACTCCTGGGGGAAGGATATTGCAAAATCTCCATTCCCACCCCATTCTGGAGCCAGCCAGAGGTGGTATTTTCCAGTTCTCGGAACTGCTCAAAACTTCCACTACTGGTTCTCCAGAACATGTCAGAACTTGCTGGATTTCACTGCTTTGACCCCTCTTTCAAACTAGAATGTGGACTTTGCTGTCTTCAAAAGGGTGACCTTTGTTTTTCAAATGCAGATGGACTCCTGATGAGTTTGTCCTCCTATGTTGTGCCATGAGTTTCTGAAGTGGTTGTTTTGTTTCTCCACTGCACAGCTCTGTACATGTCTCACTACATTGTACTACCTTGTACGTCACACTGCTACTCTGTTGTAAGTTCAGGACCCAATATTTCTCACAAAAAGGGGCATTTTCATGGACAGGGCCAATGGTCAAGCCTATTGAGGCCTTGGGCTCTTTTCTCTCCTTCATGTCCTTCCACATTTTCTCTCTTCTCGGACAGGTTTTGTGTCTCCAAAAGATTCCGCTTGACATGGCCAAGAATTCTGTGGATGACCCGTATTTTAGCTGCATCCCCTTAAGAGAGCTCAAACTGCAGAAGCCGGGATATATTCCTGTGCCGAAAAAATACATTACAACGTGGAAAACAGCCATCTCGCATGTGGCCAAACTTGGCTACGGTCACGGCTACTTCAACCCGATGTATGGCACTGCAATTATGGCCTACACCCGTGATGGCGAACCTATGGCATGGGTGCCACAGGTGGCATGCGGAGCCATATCGGTGGGCACGCGAGCTCAGCTCTGGCAAGCATGCGTGCGCCAGCCAGCTGATTTTGGGGCCTTCTGGGCCCACCAGAAGTCAAGGAAACACATTGTTTCCGGCCTCTGGAGGGCCTCTGGGAGGGTGGGGAAGGCCGTTTTTGCTCTCCCCAGGCTCCTAGAAAGGCTCTGGAGCCTGGTAAGAGCAAAATACGGACCTACCGGGCCCACTGGGCCATCATGTGCCAAAAACGGGGGGAGCACGGGGGCGGGGCGCATAAAATTATGAATGTGGGCACACATGCGTGTGACCCCACCATGCTCTCCCAGCTTTTGGCACACAATGGCAAAAAGGTTAGCCATCACTGGCCTACACCATCGGAGACCACCTGTACCGTGATTTCAATGCCGCTGTACGCAAAGCCAGGGGATCCAAACACTCTTACCTTCAATTTCCCTTCAAGGACTACTTCTTACTCCTAAATAGGGCTCTTCAGGCCAAGAAGACCATATCTGGTTGTTATGAAGTCTTCCGTAGGATTAAAGGTGTCCGTTTCACCTTCTCCGGCAAGGTGGTGCGCTTCGGACAGTTTGCTTCCTCGTCCATGATCAAAAAAGTGGCCCAAGGATTTGGTGAGGACACCTTCTTCTCCATCCGGACCTGTTACGGCGTGCCCATCTCTGAGTTCTCATTGCGCCCATACCAAATGGAAGTCATCATCCCACCCTATGAGATGTTAACTGTGACCAGCCGCCAGAACACCCCAAAGGGGGTCTTCATCAGGCTGGAGTCCCGAGGCGTTTTCAACCGTTTCAACTGTGAAGTTCTGAAAGGTAAGAAGCTGGAAGAATGGAGAACCGGGGGTTTAGAGGACCAAGGGAGCGGCTCGGACATATCTAGGGCTGCTGGAGAACCAAAACAGTCCCTGATGGATCAAATGTCTATGGAGATGTTCAATCATCCAGATCATGGTTGTCCCAACGGTGTTCTTTCCCCCCCCCCAAAAGGCAACTGGACCTTCTTGGTGTTTTCTTTGAAAACATTTAACTTCTCATCCAAGACATTTCTTCAGTTCTCTTGAATGAGAAGCAAAACATTTTCAAAGAAAAGACCAAGAAAGTCCTTTTGGGGGGAAACAAAACAACACCTGTATGACTTCCAATGGACTTGGAAGCAGGGGTGAAATGCTCCCGGTTCGGACCGGCTTGGGCGAGTAGGTAGTGATGGCGGCGGGCAGTTCGGAGAACCGGTAGCAAAAATCCCTGCCCCCACCCCCTATGCCCAGCTGAGCCATGCGATCATCAGAGCCTTTTTTTTTCTTTTAAATGGCTCTGACAAGCCAAGCTCTGACAATCCCAGCTGAGTTGCCTGCTGATCAGGCAACTCAGCTGGGATCGTCAGAGCCTTTTGAAAGCATTTTTTTATATGGTTTTACATGTAAAAAATGGTTTTAAAAGTAAAAAAAAAATTGACCATGCCCACCCAGTCACATTACCATCCACCAAGCCACGCCCACAGAACCGGTAGTAACAAATTTTAGATTTCACCCCTGTTTGGAAGCCTCTCTAGGGCAGCTGGGTCATCATCCTGGGCCGACAAGAATTAGAAGCTGGACAGTGTAGTAGAGAAAATTGCAGGGTCTTCAGCAGTGGTGAGTTTCTACCGGATCACCCTGGTTCAGGCGAACCGGTTAGTGGCAGGAGACTCAGCCCACCTGCCCGGACGTCATCACAGATGCTCTGTGCATGCGTGCATGCTCACAGTTCCAAACTGGTAGCGAAGGTAAGTGGAACCCACTACTGGTCTTCAGCAGGAGAGGTGATGGGGACATTTTGTCCCAGAGGGGGGAACAAGGAGCAGGACATAAGAACAGAGGCTAAAGCATATGAAGGAAAGCTGCAGGAACTGGGTATGTCCAGTCTAATGAAAAGAAGGTCTTGGGGTGACATGGTAGCAGCCTTCCAATATCTGCACAGCTACCATAAGGAATGGGGGGGGAGGGGGGACAACCTAATCTCCAAAGCACTTGAAAGCAGGACAAGAAGCAATAGATGGAAACTCATCAAGGAGAGAAGCAACCTATGAGACTTCCGGCTGAGCCGCCGGCATCGCCAGACGCTTCTTTGTGAAGCGCCAGCCCCAGACTCCGTAGAATCGCAAGAACAGCGAAAATCGGCTGTCTTGCGGTTTGGAATCCTTCCCCCCAGGAAGAAGAGGGGAAGGAGAGCAGACGGGTGGGGTAGAGCTCCCTAAGAGCACCAGGTTTTGCCAATAATCTGGTGCTCGAAGATGAGAGCTCCCCGTGAAGCCTGTCAAAGCTCCGGACCTGGGATGCCTCTGACGGGGAACTTTTTCCCTGTCAGAACTAGATACCGCGGCCACCCCATTAAACAACTTTAAACAAATACTTCTTGAACTAAGATGGCAGAGCACAAGTTGCACGAAGGAAACAGCAAGTATTTTTTTCTTTTTTTTTTAACTCCAAGGATTTACTTTCTTTAAAAGATTTCTCTTAAGTGGAAAGTGAAAGCAAGATGGCGTTTGAGTTTCAACAGGGCGTGAAGAAATGAAAGTTAAAAGCAACTATTGATAAGCCCCTGTTTGAAACGTAAAACTCCTTTTTGAAAAGTGGATGAAATAATAATAATAATTCAAGCAGCAATATAAATTTAAAAGTCTTTTTTTCCCCTTTTTTCTTCTTGAAATTCTTTTTTTTTCTTTCTTCTTTTTTCCCCCCATCCTTCTGGAGGGGAAGGAAGAAGGGGGGCAAGATGGCTGGGCTTTTTGAAAACAAAGAAAGTAAAGGAGGGTTATTTAACCCTCAATGGTCTGACTTTGAGGAAGCTTTGAGCTCAATTACCTCTGCTTTATTGAAAAGAATTGATACTATATTTCAGGTTTCTCAAGCTGGAAACAATGAAATACATGGAAATACTGAGTTGCAATCTAGCAGTGGGGGATTGAATGAAGATCTGGGAGAGGAAAAAAAACAAAAACAGACCATAGCCGATCTTATAGAAGAGAGAAAGATGAAGGCTGAGCAGGAGCAAGAAACTCTGGAAGTTGATGAAGAGCTGTTCCCAGAAGAAGCTACATTCCTGCAAAAAGTTTATAATATCCAATCCCAAAAACCGCAAAATTTTTCTGGAGTTAAAAAAGGCAGAGGGATCAAAGTTAAGAAGAAAGTTCGTAAAAAGGAAAAGAAGAAAGCCTGGAGAAATGGAAAATAACCCTGCTTGACGAGATGATGGTCCTTAAAAAGTATTGTTTAAATGTTTAAAGATTTTGAATTTTGGGGGGGGGGAAGCAGACAGCAGTTTAATGCCAGTTAACCAAGTGATGAACGATGAGGAGGCAATTTATAGCTGTATTGGAATATTTTGAGAAGAATAAACAGATCACAGCAATGCTGGTGTGTTGGGCTGTGAAATATGCCCTGACTTGAAGGATTTGGAATATTTTATTAAGGACTGTGATAAATCTGGATCTAACTGTAAATGTAGAAGTTTTATTGAATATACTAAACTGGAGCTTCTTGCTTGATGGTAATAAATATAAGGCAAAAGGACTATGGATCTAGAGCAATTGCAGCTGATTTGGTGGTTTCCCTAATACGTTTGATGAATCTACTAATTTAACTTTTGACTGGATTTGATGGATATTATTACAAATATAATTATAAAGTCACTCGGGGGGGGGGTTATAAAGAAGCAATTTTCTATTTAGGTGGGTAGATGTAAATGATGAAGATATTTTATACGCTGTTGGAAGATGTGAAGACAAGAAGATTAGCAACTGGTTTAATCTAGTATGAAGAATTAAAATGTTTGATATAGTTATTAAATGATGTTTTATCTGTATTGATAAATTTATAAGAGGTTTGATTGTTATATTCTTTTTTTGACTAAAAATTTATTATTATTGTTTTTTTCATTAAGTGTTTTAATTATAATAGGACCTTGATGGTTTAAAAATGGAGGACGGAAGACTTTATATAGTATTTTATTCTAAATTTGGGGGGGGTTCTGATTGAGGGTTTCTTTATTTTTCTTTGTTGTTGGGGGTTCTTTTTTTCTCTGTTTTAAATGAAAGAAGTTATAAAATATCTTGTTAGATCGTATAGACTTAATAATTTGCTAAGTATTAATTAGTTATATTGAGTAATGATAGGTGTGATTACGTAATACTTAATTGTTTTATCAACTGCTGTAATTATAAATGGAGACATGAGATTAATTCTGTTGAATTAGATGGAATAAGAAGAAAGAAGACTTGCTTTCCTTTTATCTACTTGTTTAATGATTAGGATTATGATAAGTGTGAAATGGAGTTTAACTTAGAGAATTTGAGCTGTATTTTATCTTGTAATTGTATTTGCTCTGGGAAGTCAGGGGGGGTGGTTGGGGAGGGGGGAGAAAATGTATGTAAAATTTTTAAAACTTTTTCAATAAAAAAAAAAAAGGAGAGAAGCAACCTAGAACTAAGTAGAGATTTCCTGACAGTGAGGACAATTTATCAGTGGAACAACTGGCCTCCAGAAGTTGTGGTGCTCCATCACTGGAGGCCTTCAAGGTGAGGACAGCTGCCTTGGGCTGGGGGATTGGACTAGAAGACCTCCTCGGTCCATTCCAGCCCTAGGAATCTATAATTCGATGGCCCCAGAGCTGCTTTGGTTTCCCCAGTTGGAAGGGCTACCTGTACCCTGCAGATCCCAAATCCAGAAGAAGCACGTTGCCTTCTCTTCTTCCAGGGGTTTGTGGACTTCCCGGTCCACAAGTCACCAGCTCCCTGGGCAAGCTGATTTCAAAAAAATGTCTCACCATCCTTTACAATGGCCTGCAAAGAACCCCCTCATCTTGTATGGGTTCCTCTCTCTTTCTTTCCCTCCCTCTCTCTCTCTCCCTCCCTCCCTCTCTATCCCCCCCTGTGTCTCCCTCTTTCCCTGTCTCTCTCTCATCTCTACTTGTTGCTCTTCCTCCTTATGTCCCTCTCTCCCTCCTTTTTTCCCTCCCTGTCTCCCTAGTTCCCACTCTCCCTCCCTCCCTCTCCCTCCCTCTCTCTCCCCAGTTCCCTCCCTCCCTCTTTTCCTCTCGGTCTCCCCCCTTGGTCTCCCCCTCTGTCCTTCCCTCCCTCCCTCTCTTTCTCTCTCTCTCCCTCCCCCTCACTCTCTCTATTTTCCTCCATCTCTGCCTTTCCCTCCCCCTTCTCCCTCCCTCTCCGTCATTCTTTCTGTCTCTGTCTCTGTCTGTCTCTCTGTCTGTCTATCTGTCAGTCTCTCTCTCTCTCTCTCTCCCACACACACACACACACACACACACACACACACACACTTTTCCATTCTCAGATGAGGCATCTCGGCAAAAGATAGAAAAAAAATATGAATAAATACTTCACTTGCCACCACGTTACCCTCTCCACCCTTCACCCTTTTTTGTTTCCACAGGTCACTAAACTCCCACGGGGAGACCTTTCCTTCTGCGGGGTCTCTGGCAACCTGGCCATTTTGGAAAAGAGCGTCCTGAGGAAGGAGACCAGGCGTATCATGCAAAATTCCTTTAAAAAGTGGAGGGTTTTTTGGCCTTCCTGAAGAAGAGCAAGAATTTTAGGCAAATCAAAAATTATTCAAGGAGGGTGAAGTCTTTCTCTAGGGTGCATGCCGCTCATGTATCTTTTAATTTTTAGGGCGTATCAATAATTGTAACTGTGCAATTTTCATTTGCTTTATTAATTAGTTACTTAATACCAAGTTACAGGAATAATTGCCGGAGCTTCCTTAGAAGTTCCCAGGAAGAAAACGGTGGTGTGTGTGTGTGTGTGTGTGTAACATACCCCCAAGCTCCTGACAAGATGAAGAGCAAGAATTTCAGGCAACTCAAAAAAGCCATTTATTTGGAGGAGATGAAGTCTTTCTCTACGATACAAAGATCAAGGATTGGGTGTATGTGATATGGGTTGATTGTATCTGAAATCAAGAAATCAAGCAATAAAAGTCTTTGATTTGCAATGAAAGCTTTGTTTTGTTACATGGGAGAAAAGACACACACACACACACACACTCGTGCTGTAGGTTGTATCTTCCCCTCTCCCACCCAGCTTTGCTTCTTTCTGGACACTTTGCAGCTTTAACGGAGGAGTTCGGAAGGCGGCCCTATTGTTTGGTTGATGAAAAGGCTAGTTTGGGTCCATTGAAGGAAATGGCTCTGACTCAAAGGGGGAAAAATACTGTAAAGGGAACCCACTCCCCAGATTAAAATATCTCCCCGCAGATGATTTCCTAAAAGAGAAGAAAAGATAATAGAATTAAGAATAGGCAGGAAATCTCAGCCAACTTTCCTCCCCCAAGACAGACCGTGGGCAGTTTAGGGAAACCCTGTTTCATTCAAAATATACAATGTCCCCCATTCATTAAACCGGACTCTCGTTCAAAAAACGCTGCATAACAAAGCAATCTCCAAAAAGATGGACCGACTAGATAAAGGACAGAAACTGATTTGGCTGGCTAGAGCCAGATTAGAATACCAAAAGCATTTACATTTCACTTAGCCCCAACAATCAGACACAATATCATACGCAAGAAAAGGAAAACCTATAACCGCAATTGGAGTATTATCGCCGGCCCAAAGAACGCAGAAAGAACACATATTCACACATCAATAACAAAGAACTCAGAAACATAAAAACTCACCAACAAACCCAATTTGCTAGCTGCCTCCAAGGACCCTTGTTGCTGTTATGGGGGAATAAATGGAACCTCCTTTCTACAAGCAGCTTACCTCACATCTTTACTTTTGCTCGCCTTTTGTCTCCTAGCTTGGGAGAAAGAACAAATGCCAACCGATTCTCTTGATGGTTTGGCAACCACAAAGGGACTCCAAAGCTTACCTGAGTTACCAACTGACCCAAGTAAACTGACTTCTCAGGTGACAAACTGCTTGTCAGCCCCACATTGTCAGGGCTGTCATTCCGGCGGGGACGGAGACAAACCGAATATACAACCCCATGTTCCTGACCGGATATCTTGCCTTGTCGCCGCTTGCCTCCTCCTGCATCCGGATGGCAGAACCCTCTTCTGCCCGCTTCCAATCCCTCGCACCGCCGACCGTGTCACCGCTCATCAGCTAAGGGGCTGACGGGATCCACGCAGGCACGGATGGTGAGCCGGATGGTTAACCAGCATTAATGCGGGCTTACCGGACTTTCCCCAGCAGAACGGCCCCAACGGCCCTGAACTAATTACAACGGATCACTGGCCAGAGGTCATTGATCCCCACGAGTGCTTGGGGTGGAGTTAGGGGGTGGAGCAGCCGGGTGGGGGGGCATGCTGGGTTTAAAACAGGGAGGGAAGGCACAATATGGTTAGAGCTGACAATATTTTCACTGTAAATGCACTGGGTGTTTGTTGGGGCGTGCCAAATCGAGGAAGATAGACCTGTAATATAGTTTCCACCCTGTTGTTTGTGGTTATTTTTCCCCATCCTGATTCGGAACCTGACACTGCTTCTGTCTGTGGGTGGGTTTTCTGGACCTTGCCCGTTCAGAGGAAAGGTAGTATTGTTGTTTATTATTATTGGTTCGATTTATATGCCGCCCTTTACCGGAGACTCAGGGCGGCTTACAATACGTTAATCAATAGCCTTCATACTTTTTGTATATACCTGCTTAGTAGGGCTTTCAGGGCCCCCTAAGCAGTGTCCTTTTCTATACAAAGTCACCTTATTGCCCCCACAATCCGGGTCCTCATTTTACCTACCTCAGAAGGATGGAAGGCTGAGTCAACCTTGAGCCTGGTGAGAATTGAACTCGCAGTAATTGCAGGCAGCTGGCAACTAAGTGCTACTTAACAGCACTTTAGTCCGCTGCACCACCAAGGCTTCCTTAAAAGTAAAGGAAGTTTTGAGCCTTGCACTCCACGGTTGTTGAGAAAGGAGCTGAGTACCTCCAAA
Source organism: Ptyas mucosa (assembly GCA_012654045.1). Lineage (NCBI taxonomy): Eukaryota > Metazoa > Chordata > Lepidosauria > Squamata > Colubridae > Ptyas > Ptyas mucosa. The sequence continues at coordinate 98,248 of WNWU01000375.1, read as the reverse complement.
TTTTGATATTTTACACTCAGGAAAGCGAGGGGAACGTGTGTCTGTGCGTGTGAGCAAAAAGGAAAATCTTCTTCCTCTCACTGCAGCTGGATCTTCTCCCCAGCCCACCCCACCCCATGCCGATTCTCTCAACAGTTTTTTCCTAATCTTCAAAAGGAGGCAGAGGCACCATGCTAAAAGGCTAATAGTAAAACCTGAATGATCTCGGTCGCCCTGCCCCCATTCTTCCCTGCTCACAAGTCGTCCCAAGCCCGAGGGACCTGGGGCTGCCTCGTCCTGCTCTTCCCCGCATTCCTCCGAAGCCAACGAGCTCACCCCTTCAACCTTTGTTGGCCCCATGTGCTGTTGGCTCATATTTAGTTGGTTATCCACTAAGACTCCAAGATCCCTCTCATGGTTACTGCTATTAAGCCTGGTTTCACCCAGTTTATATGTGTCCTTTGGGTTTTTTTTAACCTAAGTGTAAGACTTTACTTTTCTCTATTGTTGAATTTCATTTTGTTAGATAGGCCCAGTGTCTGGATCTTGAGCCTATCATCTAGGGCCATGATGGCGAACCTATGGCACACATGCAAGATGTGGCACACAGAGCCCTCTGTGGGCATGTGCACAGTCACCCCAGCCCAGCTCCAATCATATTTCTCCATCACGTTTCGCTCAATCAATTCCAACTTCTCACAAAAGAAAAAGATCTCGTGAAGTCAGAATTCATTGAGTGAACGTTTTCACTCATGCGCTTCACAATGGAGGAGACAAAGTCCCATCCTCCCGTAAGCCCATTACAATGTGGAGCCACAATGTGACCCATGTCGTCTCAACTCAGTAAAAAAAAGGAGCTTCTTTTCCTTCAGAGCTGCTGGTGTTGGGATGCCCTGCCTCCCCGCCAGCCAGCTGAGTGTGGGCATGCTGCTCCTGGGCTCATCGGCCTTCGGACGTCATTCCCACCACCCAGCACCAATTCAGAGTTCCTTCCCCCCATTATGGAGGGGGGGAGAGAAACAGAGGCAGAGAGAGAGAGAGGGAGGGAGGGAGGGAGGGAGGGAGGGAGGGAGGGAGGGAAAGAGTTAGCTGTTCTTGCCAGCTTAGTATCATCTGCAAATTTGGTAAGTTCCCCTCTATTCCCTCATCTAAGTCATTTATGAAAATATTGAAGAGTCCTGGGCTTAAGACGTAACCTTGTGGTACCCCCCCACCCCCCACCCCCGCTTACTTACCTCCATGTAGATGAGGGTCCATGTACCTTCCATGTACTATCTAACAGATGGGAAGAACGGGAAAGGGAAATTTAACTGGGGAATCTTTGTATCCAAACTTTTCATTCTGGCTTTGCTGTACTGAAACCACTTGGCTCTACTGTTCACACACATGAAAGAGTCAAGGGTCTTTTTTTTCTAGGAATCCCTGGCAAGAGCATTCAGGCCAGCACAGGTGCCTTCAACGTGAGTGATGTCAAGCTGGCCACGCCCACCCTGGCCACACCTACCATGGCCACACCCACCCTGCCTCCCCCCATGTTCACAACTCTGATACAGACCTCAATGAAATCAAGTTTGACACCCCTGTCCTACACCATGATGGGGAAATGGCTGACCAATCTCTTGTTGAAGACCTCCAATGATGGAGCCCACACAGCATCCAGAGGCAAGCCATTCCACTGGTGAATTTTTTTTATTTTTATTTTATTTTTATTTTTTAAAAATTTGATTTATATGCCGCCCTTCTCCGGAGACTCAGGGCGGCTTACAATGTGTTAAGCAATAGCCTTCATACTTTTGTATATTTATACAAAGTCAGCTTATTGCCCCCACAATCTGGCTCCTCATTTCACCTACCTTAGAAAGGATGGAAGGCTGAATCAACCTTGAGCCTGGTGAGATTAGAACTCACAGTAATTGCAGGCAGCAGATGTTAATAACAGTTAATGTCACTGCTTTTTAGTCTGCTGAGCCACCAGAGCTCTTTGGACAAATTGTTCTCACTGTCAGGAAATTTCTCCTTCATTCCAGGTTGGTTCTCTCTTTGATGGGCCTTCACCAGGGGTAGGTTCTACTTACCTTTACTACTGGTTTGCGGTGGGGCTGCGCACACACGCTCTTTTCATTTGCACACGTGTGTGCTCTTCTGCCATGCATAGAAGCATTTTGATGATGTCGGGGTCGGTGGGCGGAGCCACCCGCCGGTTTTACTACCGGTTCTATAGAACCGGTGCAACCCGGGGGCAACCCACCACTGGCCTCCACGTATTTATTTTTATTTATTTTATTAGTCCAATTTATATGCCGCCCTTCTCCGTAGACTCAGGGCGGCTTACAATGCATTATAGCAATAGCCTGCATACTTTTTTGTACATACCTGCTTATTAGGGCTTTCGGTCCCCCCTAAGTGGTGTTGTTCTATACAAAGTCAGCTTATTGCCCCCCACAATCCAGGTCCTCATTTTACCTACCTCGAAAGGATGGAAGGCTGAGTCAACCTTGAGCCTGGGGAGATTCGAACTTGCAGTAATTGCAGGCAGCTAGCAGCTAAGTGCTACTTAACAGCGCTTTAGTCCACTGCGCCACCGAGGCTCTCCTTCTCTTCCTTTCAGGCACTTTGGACAAAATGTTGACACCTCCTCCGCCCTAGGATAGCCCCACAAGTACTGCAATGCTGCTGTTATGTCACCTTTACACAATCCTTTTTCCAGAATAGGTTTGTAAGAAGAAATATTTTAATGTACACCTTTGGGGTGTTTTTTTAAATCAAGGCCTATTTACCTGCACGATCACATATATGAAGGGCTGGAGAGCCAGAAATAAAATCAGAGCTAATCTGTGTGCTGACCTTGTGACCTTTCCGAAAGCCAACCTTGTGCTTTGCAACACTGGCCTTGGTTTAGCTTGCAAGATGTTGTGGGCAAAGGGGAAGCGTGCGGTGAAAGTTCACGTAAAAATAACCATGTTGTAACATTGTGGTTGAAGGAATGGCAAACCGCCCTTCCTGCTAGGAGAGGATCTGGAAACTCATATGCATTGCAGTTTTAAGGTATAGGATGAAATGCTGGACAGGGAATCAGGGTCAGTCGGCCTCAAGCCGACCCCTTGACCGCTTGTCCAATCGACCTTCATTGCAAGGTGATGTAAGTGCCTTGTAGCCTAGGCCTGGTGGTTACTACGCTTAAAATTCTAATACACCTTTGGTTTCATAAAGTGAGATTTGAAGGTGTGCTGTCTTTTCTATTTTTCTTCAAAGGCAGCTTTGCCCTCAATCCGATTCCCCATCCTCATCCCCGACATGTTTCCTGCCTGAGCAGAGGGTTGGACTAGAAGACCTCCAAGGTCCCTTCCCACTCTGCCATTCTGCGATTCTGTTATGGGGTTATTCTGTTGTTCTTCTGTTCCGGCTTCTCTTTGTTAGGTTAGATGTACGTCGTTCCATTAAGTGTCCGTTGTGCCGTTGAGCCTCTGCATCCCTTAGCCTCTTTGTGGTTCCTTCTCGGCAACTGGGGAAAAAAATTAAGAGAACTTTGTTTTCGCAGATGACAACTGCAGCAAGATTGTTCCATCCATGCAGAAAAGGGGAGAAGATTGGACTTTATCCACGAGGGAGGAATGGATGGCGAACAGGATGGGCCTCGCACAGATGACTGACTGAGGCATCTTCAAAGCACGTTTTGATTGGCATCGAAGAGCCACACTTTATGCTTCCCTTCCTCTTTTCACAATGAACAGCTAATTTAAAAAATGAAAAAGTGATCGACAGTGGCATTCTATACATCGTAACTACAGTTGATGATCTAAATCCTATCAGTTGTTGTTTGTATGTGCACTGAGAGCTTATGCATCAGAGAGAAACTCCTTATGTGTCCAATCACACTTGGACAATAAAGAATTCCATTCCGTTCCGTTCCGTTCCGTTCCGTTCTGTTCCATTCCGCTCCGCTCCATTCTGTTCCGTTCTATTCCGTTCCATTCCGCTCCATTCCTATTCCTATTCCTATTCCTATTCCTATTCCTATTCCTATTCCTATTCCTATTCCTATTCCTATTCCTATTCCTATTCCTATTCCTA
>WNWU01000375.1:74046-92204 GCA_012654045.1 Ptyas mucosa | reverse complement strand
TAGAATAGAATAGAATAGAATAGAATAGAATAGAATAGAATAGAATAGAATATTTCCACAAACCCAACCCCCTTCTAGCCCCGATGATGTTCCCTAGCTGAGTCAGGAAATGTCGGCACCTCAGAGAGCACCAAGGACCTCACAGGTCAACCCTGAGCTGCAAAGCTTCTCCCCTTAAAAAATGGAGGGTAACAAGTCTACAAAAATGACTTTAATGCGGTTCTGAGATACCCAGGGAAGCATCCGAGTTTTAAAATAGGATAGAGCGGGAAGGGACCTCGGAGGCCCTCTAGTCCAGCCCCCTGCTCAAGCAGGAGAACCTGTACTATTGCAGATAAGTGACTGTCTAATCTTTTCCTTTCCCAAGGAACACCAAGATTTCCAAGGGGGGGGGGACAGGTTGAAACCTTTAAGTATTTGTGGGGTAACCTCACAGGCCCGACGTCCAAACTTGTGCTCCCCAAGTAGACCAATGCAAATGTTCACGTTTTTTAAAAAATTCTGTCTCCTATTGGGCACTTCATTGGGCTAATATTTGCAACAGCTCCAGTATTAAATGCCCTTCCTGTTAGATCAGGCGCAGGAAAGAAGACAAGACCAGCGGGGTCTGCTCAACAAGTTTTATTCAGCTCTTAACTAAGTCAGAACAGACGAACGGCTGTGCTGCCGGAGCCCTTTTTATAGCGCTCCGGCAGACCAGCCGTCCAATGACAGCGGTTTAACTTTCCCGCCCGGAGGATTAACCAATCCCCGGCCGGATGTCCTTATAAGTACATAACACTCCTCCCCCCCTAGATGAAACATGGTTCAGCTCGTGTCAATCAACAGACGTAGTCACGCAGGTAGGCGGGACGTCTGGAAGCCCTGCTCGACCTGCGCAGTTCATTCTGTTCTCCGTCGTCCGTCTGGAAGGTGGCTGCTCCGGTGTCCTCCGACCCTCGCCCCTGGGATGCCTGCCGCTGGGTCGTTGAAGGTGCCGGCCCTGTCCGTGCGCCTCCGGCCTTGCTGCTGGGCTGCGAAGTGGTCGTTGCAGGTACCGGCTCCGGTGTGCCGCCTCCCGACCCGCTGTTGGAATAAATCTGCTGGTCCGGTTGGTCTCTTCCCTGTCCTGGGTGTCGATCGTCGTGGACCGGTAAGTCCCTTGGGTTTTTTATATTTTTTGCAAATTGTCCGTATCTTTTAGACTTGTGTTGGTCGACCCTGTCTGGGTGGTGCAGGTCGACCTGGTCGGGTCGTTGTTGCTTGGGACGGGGGTCAGCTGGGCGGAGGATTTCAGACGGGTGGTGTAGTTCTTGCATGCAGGGGTGTCGTAGGCCTCCCTCACCGGGTTGTTGTTGGCCCTCTCGGTTGGGCATGTCCCGGTCTACTGGCGTTCCCTGGAGTTCCCTGCCGTCGGGGTGGCGTTGGGTCGCCTTGCCGGGGAGGCGTGAGTTCTCGCTGCCGTGGAGTCCCCTGTCTACTCGGCAGTTGCAGTACGGTAGCTGGTCTGCTGGCTGGCCGGTCATGTTGGGGTGGTACGGCCCTTCCTCGACTGGGTGTTGCAGGGCTACCTCACAAGGGTGGTGTTGTCCTGCCCTGCCCGGGTGGCGTTGCCCTACCTCGACGGGGTGGTTTTGGCCTGCCCTGTAGGGGTGTTGTTGTCCTACCTCGTCGGGGTGGTTTCGGCCTGCCTTGTAGGGGTGTTGTTGTCCTACCTCGTCGGGGTGGTTTTGGCCTGCCTTGTAGGGATGTTGTTGTCCTACCTCGTCAGGGTGGTTTTCGCCATCCCCTTCCCACCGCTTCCGGAGTTGGTCGATGTGACGTCTACAGACCACTCCATCTTGCAGTTCGACAGTGTAGGACTTCGGGCCGGTTGAGCTCTCGATTCTCCCTTTAAGCCATTTCGGCAGGCCGTGGAAATTAAGCGCGAAAACCGGATCTCCTGCGGAGAAGGCTCGGAGGGGGCGGCTCGCGGTTGCGGTGACCTCGGAGTGGTACAGGGGGTGAAGTCGGTCCAGGGGTGACCTCAGCTTCCTGCCCATCAGCATTTCGGCCGGGCGATTGGCAAGAGAAGATCGACAACTTCCTCTTGATCCAGCATATTACGCCGCATGCCACCACTAGAAAGAGCCCGGCCCCATCCTGGCAAGGGCCTCTTTAGTGAACCTCACCATCCTCTCGGCTTGTCCGTTGCCAGCCGGTCTGTAGGGGGCAGAGAGGGCATGGCGGATGCCCAAACTGGCCAGGAACTCCTCCATTGGTTTCGAGGTCAGCTGCGGGCCGTTGTCGGAAACAAGGATGTCCGGCAGCCCGTGGGTAGCGAATAGTCGCCGGAGGGCTCTAATAGTGACTTCAGTAGTGATGGATGCCAGGGGAATGACCTCAAGCCACTTGGAAAAGGCATCCACCACTATTAGCAGGAACTTCCCTTGCATCGGGCCCGCAAAGTCTATATGTATTCGCGCCCACGGGTTGCTTGGTGTTTCCCATTCCGCAACAGGCGTTTGCGGAGGGGCGGGGCGGACTTCTTGGCACGGATCACATCTGGAGACCCAGTTCTCAATGTCTTTGTCCAGTGATGGCCACCAGACGTAGCTCCGTGCCAGTCCCTTCATGCGCACGATGCCAGGGTGCCCCTTGTGCAAAGTCTCCAATGTCTTTAGGCGCAAAGCCTGGGGAACCACAACCCTGTCACCCCACAGTAGGCAGCCCTTCATGGTTGACAGTTCCTGCTGCCTCTTTGCAAACGGCTTGAAGTCGTCGGTCATCGGTTCTGCAGGCCAGCCGCGCAGCACCCAAGACATCACTTGCTTCAAAGTCCGGTCTTTCTGGGTTACTGCCGCGACGTCTGCGGATGTGACTGGGCAAGCCAGGTCGCCATCGATGTGATGCAGTCCCAGGGTGGGGGCTGGGTCCTCCACTAAGTCCTTTGACGGGCATCTGCTCAAGGCGTCAGCGTTGCAGATGTTACTGCCCGGCCTGTGGCAAAGTTCGTAAGAGTACCCGGCCAAAAAAATTGCCCAGCGTGTCATACTGGGCGATGAATAGTTAGGTGTAGGCTTGCTTCCCGACAGAAGACCTAACAGGGGCTTGTGGTCTGTGATGACCGTGAACCTCCGCCCGTATAGGTACTCGTGGAAGCGCTTGATGCCCGCAACGATGGCCAGGGCCTCTTTGTCCAATTGGCTGTAATTTCTCTCGGCGCTGGACAGCGTCTTCGAGAAGTAGGCGATGGGGGCTTCCTTCCCGTCCGGGAACTGATGGCTGAGGACTGCTCCGACGCCGTAGGGGGATGCGTCGCAAGTCAATAGCAGGGGGAGCGTCTCGTGGTATTGGATGAGGACACTCTCAGAAGAAAGTAGGTTCTTGACAGCTCTGAATGCTGCGTCCTCTTCCTTCCCCCACCTCCAGGAAACCGCCTTCCCCAGCAAGCGATGGAGCGGTTCAGCCACGGAGGCTTTCTGTTTCAGGAAAACACTGTAAAAATTCAGTAGTCCCAGAAACGCCTGAAGCTCCGTCTTGTTTTGGGGGGCTGGAGCTTCATGGATAGCCCTAACCTTAGATTTGGTGGGGTGAATGCCGTTCTTATCAATGAGATAACCCAGGAACTCGACTTCCTGGACCCCGATGATGCACTTGTCTCTCCTGACTCTCAAACCCTTCTCCTTGAACCGCTGTAAAACCATGCGCAGTCGCTCAAGTAGTTGGGTTTTGGAGTGGCCGGAGATCAAGACATCATCGAAGTAAGGGACCGCCCCTGGAATGCCTTGAAGAAGGCGTTCCATAAATGATTGAAAAATACCTGGGGCTGCGCTGACCCCAAATTGGAGGCGCGTGCATTTAAATGCCCCTCTATGCGTGACAATGGTTTGTGCCTCCGCAGTTTTTTCATCCACTGGCAATTGCTGGTAAGCTTGGGCCAGGTCCAATTTTGCGAATATTGATCCGCTCCCAAGTGAGTGCAGCAGATGTTGCACCACTGGAACCGGATATGCGCTCTGCTGGAGGGCCTTATTTATGGAACACTTATAGTCGGCGCAGATGCGCACAGACCCATCATGCTTCATCGGGGTCACAATGGGGGTCTCCCATGCAGCATGATCGATCGGTTCCAGGACCCCCTGGGCGACAAGCTTATCTATCTGGGCGTCGACCTTGGGCCTCAGGGCGAACGGAACCCTGCGGGGCTTAAGCCTAATTGGGGTGACATTTTTGTCCAAATTGAAGGAAATGGGTTTCCCCACAAATTTCCCCAGCTTACCATCGAAGACTTCCTTGAACTCTTCGATGATGGCATCGAGTTCGTCCCTACGAATTTGATGGATCCCGCTGATAGACAGCCCCAATGGCTCGAACCACTCCATCCCCAGCAGGCTCGGGCGGTTTCGCCCCACGACAGTGATGGGTAGGACGCCCTGGAAGTCGTGGTAGGTGACCCGGAGCGAAGTCCTCCCCAGGATCTCAACAGGGTTGCCGCCGAAATCGACAAGACGGGCTCGTAGGGGCTTGAGGTCTTTCCTCGAGATGCCCGGTTTCAGGCGCTTTAACTGGTGCCAGTCCATGATGGAGTAGTTCGATCCCGAATCAACCTCCATAGAGCAGGGTGTTCCCTCCACGATCACGGTGGCATGGAACTTTGCGGCCGCATCGTCAATGGTGTGGATGCCGGAGGACAGCTGCTCGGTTCTGACCGCCGCGTAGCCGCCGCCTCGTTGCTGAGACTTGACAGAGGACCGTTTGGATGGTCTCTGGTTGTCTTGCCGTTTCTCGCCCCAGCCGGGGGGAAACGGACCCGGGGTAGGTGCTTCGGCCCTGCAGGCTTCAGCGATGTGCCCCCGCTTGTTGCAGCGTCGGCAGACAGCGTCTCTCCAACGGCACTTGGCTCTGGCATGGCTTCCTTTGCAGCTGCCGCAGGGCTCGATCCGGGCGCCATCTTGTTTGCGCTCGCGACGGTTTTGGCGGGAAACCTTGTGAACGGCCATTTCGTCGTCGGAGCAGGAGCTGGTAGACGACTCCTCAGACGAGCTCTTGGGTTGGCGGTGCAATTTGTGCACCCCTTTAGCCCTACTCATGGCGGCAGCCGCCTTTTCTGAGATCTCGGCTGCGATTGCCTCCTCAACGACGTCTTTCAACGCAATCTTCTTTCGGCTGAGGAACTTACGTTGCAGTCCAATGTCCCTCATGCCGAAAACAATGCGGTCTCTGATGGCGTTCTCAACGTTGTCAAACTCGCAGTTTGACGCGAGTTGCCGCAGAGCTGCCACAAAGTCCTTGATGGGCTCCCCTTCCAACTGATTCCTTTGCTGAAAGGTGAATCTGTTGGCAATGGGAGTTCCAGTGGGAGCGTAGTGCTCCTTCAGCACGTCTTGCAGATCGGCCCAAGACATCTCCTCGATGTTCCTTGGGGACACGAGGTCGATGGCCATCTCAAGCACCTCGGAGCCGCAATGCGCTAGGAACAGGGCTCGTTTCCGTTCATCGGAGAGGTCTTGATAGTTGTTTCCCCGCAGAAACTGGCGGAAACGAACCAGATAGGAGGTCCATTTCTCCACTCTGGGGTCGAATTTGGAGATCGGAGCCATCGCGGCTTGTGACGCCTCCATCTTCAGTGACTTCAGCTCAGTGAGAAAACTCTCGATGAGTGACTTAGCTCCGCGTGGCGGTTCTTTTCAAATCCTTCGTCGCCAGTGTTAGATCAGGCGCAGGAAAGAAGACAAGACCAGCGGGGTCTGCTCAACAAGTTTTATTCAGCTCTTAACTAAGTCAGAACAGACGAACGGCTGTGCTGCCGGAGCCCTTTTTATAGCGCTCCGGCAGACCAGCCGTCCAATGACAGCGGTTTAACTTTCCCGCCCGGAGGATTAACCAATCCCCGGCCGGATGTCCTTATAAGTACATAACACTTCCTATCTTTTAACTCTTAGGGTGTATCAATAATTATATCCGTGCGGTTTCCATCTGCTTTTATTAATTGGTTGTCAAATACCAGGATACAGGAATAATTGTGGGAGCTTCCTTAGACGTTCTCAGAAACCCTATCCAATTTGTTAATCTCTTATTCATATATCTTTTCTAACCAATCATAAAAACATCCCCATGTCTTGAAATACACTTTATTTATTTATTTAATTTGTATACCGCCCTTCTCCCAAATGGGACTCAGGGCAGTGAACAGCCGAAATTAAGATACATAAATACAAAAGTTAAAATAATTTAAAAATGCATTAAATCGATCGGCCTCCCAATTTAAAACCCCGAATCCTATAAAATTTAAAATCCCTGTAAAAAGTTTATTTAGGCTAGGCACTGATTCCTCTTTATCTTTTACTCTTAATGTTAATCTGAGAAACAAAAAAGGAATAGAAACCCAGATGACACCTGAGTAAATGAAAAAGGGGAAAGGAGGGGGGAAACAGAAAAAATGTTACTCTACAAATGTACGTTAAGGATGACATATGCGTAACCAGAAAACTAGAAAAGAAATTGAAAGGAAAATGTATGTAAATAGAGAATTGGGGTTGCTCGAATACCATATTGAAAATATATTGAATTGAAAATAAACACAATAACTGAGAGGGAAGGGAGAGCGGAGTAGAGGGGCAGATAGGAAGAAGAGGGGAGGAAAGGAGAGAGAGGGATAGAAGGAAGGGAAAAGGAGAGGAAGAAAGGGAGGGGAAATAAGAATAGGAGAGAAGGTTAGAAAGGGAGGAAGAGGAGAGGAGTGGGGGAAAGGAAGGGGAAGGAGAGGAGGAAAGAAGAAAGGGGAGAAGGGGAGAAGAAGGGAGGGAAGGGAAAGAAGGGAGAAGGAGTGGAAGGGTTATTGTGAAATAAGGGAGGTACAGAATGGTAGACCCCGAGTATATATTAAATTTTTAGGATGAAGAATGAACTAATATGAAAGTCAAAAGATAATATGTATGATTAATAATGGCTAAGAGATTGTACATTTATGTATGTTTAGGAGAAATAAAAATTTAAAAAAAACTTTTTTTAAAAAAACAGAAGTTCCCAGGAAGAAAACGTGTGAGTGAGTGACATACTCCCAATTTTAGTACTGGGAACCACTCTTAAGGATAACAGCTTGACTGTTGGGTACCGCGTAAATAAACTAAAAGGGGAAATTTCTCTGAAAATGAGTGTGAAGCAGTTGTCTCAAAAACGAAGAGAAGATGGGGTTTGGCACAAGGGGCATCTTTACTCCGTGGCTCACTTTCCTCCAAAGGAGTTGGAAGGGACCTTGGAGGTCTTCTAGTCCAACCCACTGATCAAGCAGGAAACCAGAGGTGGTATTCAGCCGGTTCGCACCGGTTCGCATGAACCGTTGGTAGAAATTTGTCCAAGATCGCCGAACCGGTAGTGATGGCCAGCTGGCCATGCTCCCGAACTGGTCCCCCGCTGACCGCTCACTCACCCCACCCGCCATGTTCATCGCTGCCAAGTTCTTTGCGCACATGGAAGCGAGGAAGTGGGGCTAGGGCCGGGGCCGCAAAAGGAGGGGAAACAGGGCCGACTGGTGAAGGGAAGGCGGGGGTAGATAGGTGGAAATTCCAAACATTTTCCTACCTTTTCCTGTGGGCATGGCTAGGCGGGGGGGAATCATGTGACTGAGTGGGCATGGGCGCGAGTGACGTCAAGTTGGCCATGACCACTCAGTCACATGCCCCCCCCCCTACTTAGCCATGCCCACCGAACTGGTAGCAAAAATTTTTGAAACCCACCACTGCAGGAGACCCTATACCATTCTGGACAAAGGATTGTCCAGTCTCTTCTTGAAAATCTCCACTGTTGGAGCACCCACAACTTCTAGTGGCAAGCTGTTCCACTGGTTAATTGTCCTCACTGTTAGGAAGTTTCTCCTCAATTCCAGGTTGCTCCTCTCCTTGATGAGTTTCCATCCATTCCTTCCTGTCCTGCCTTCAGGTATTTTGGAGAATAGGTCAACCCCCTTTTCTTTGTAGGAGCCCCTCAAATACTCGAAGGCTACTATCCTGTCCCCCCTAGTCCTCCTTTTCTCTAGATTGGCTAAACCCAAATCCTGCAACTGTTTTTCGTATGTTTTAGTCTCCAGGTCTTTAATCCTCTTAGTTGCTCTTCTCTGCACTTTTTCCAAAGTCTCAACTTCTTTTTTTGTGGTGACCAAAACTGGATGCTGTATTCCAGGTGTGGCCTTACTAAGGCTTTACAAAGCGGTATTAATACTTCACGTCATCTTGATTCTATGCCTCTGTTTATACAACCCAGGATTGAATTACCTTTTTTGGCTGCTGTTGCACACGTCTGGCTCATATTCTAGTGATCGTCCACTAGGACTCAAAGGTCCCTCTCATAGTTACTGGTTTTATTTATTTATTCGGCTTATATTCGGTTTTGAGCCAGGTTTCACCTAATCTGTATTTGTCCCTTTGTTTTTTCCTGCCTAAGTGTAAAATCTTGCTTTTCTCCACATTACATTTCACATCGTTGGATAGGGCCTGTTGTTCAACTCTGTCAAGATCTTTTTGGATCCTGAGGTTGTCCTCTGGGATCTTGGCTATTCCTGGCAGCTCAAATTTGATGAGTTCCCCTTCTATTCCCTCATCCAAGTCATTTATGAAGATACTGAAGAGTCCAGGGTCTAAGATGGAATCTTGTGGTACTTCACCTTTACTTCCCTCCATGTCGATGTAGTACCATTAAGGATGACTCACTGAGTACGGTTTGTTAGCCGTTTACAAATCTACTGATGGTGATGCTGTCTATCCCACTTTTTTCTAGCTTACCAAGAAGTAGGTTGTGGTCTACTCTGTCGAATGCCTTGCTGAAGTTTATTATCTCCACAGCAGTGGTGAAATCTAAAATTTGTTACTACCGGTTCTGTGGATGTGGCTTGGTGTGTATGTGGGGTAATGTGACCGGGTGGGCATGGCCAATTTTTTTTTAAACTCTTAAAACCATTTTTTCTACAACCTCTTCGGCGAAGAGGTTGTAAAAAATGCTTTCAAAAGGCTCTGACAATCCCAGCTGAGTTGCCTGATCGGCAGAGGCTTTTTTTCTTTTAAAAGCCTCTGCAGATCAGGCAACTCAGCTTGGATCGTCAGAGGCTTTTAAAAGCATTTTTTCTTCAACCTCTGAAGAGGTTGTAGAAAAAATCCTTTTAAAAGCCTTTGACGATCCCAGCTGAGCTGCGCGATCATCAGACACTTTTTTTTTACTTTTAAAAGCATTTTTTCAGCCAAAGAGGTTGTAAAAAAAATGCTTTTAAAATTTTTTTTAAAAAGTCTCTGATGATTGCGTGGCTCAGCTGTGCACATGGTGGGGGTGGGGCAGGGATTTTTTCTACCGGTTCTCTGAACCACCCGCCTCCATCGCTACTGGATCGGGCGATCCAGTCCAAACTGGGAGCATTTCACCCCTGCTCCACAGTATTTCACTGGTCTATTAATTTAGTTACTTTGTCAAAAAATGAAATAAGATTGGTGTGATCTGTTTTTAACAAACCTGTGCCAGCTTCTAGTACAAGTAGATTGTGGTCTACTCTGGTGAATGCCTTACTGAAGCCTTAGTATACTACATCCATGGCATTTCACTGGTCCACTAATTTACTCACTGTCAAAGACTGAAATAAGATAGGTTTCTCATGATCTGTTTTCAACAAACCCGTGCTGGTTTCTAGTTATAACTTTATAACTAGGGAGGGAGTAAAGGAGTGGGTTTGTAGAGAAGGAGGAGGAGGAGGTGGTGGTGGAGGGGAGGGGGTTCCTCAGTGCACTCTGAGCTAGATTGCTTTGTTGCAGATGTTTCTTGACCCAGCTAAGGAACATTATCAGTGCTAGAAGGGAGTTGGGTTTGTGAAAAAGAGGGGGGAAGTATTAGAAGGAGGAGAACTGTGGGGTCCTTGGTGCTCTTTGAGGTAGGTTGCTTTCTTGCAGACGTTTCATGACCCAACATGAGAACATTATCAGTGCTAGAAGGGAATTGGGTTTGTGGAAAGGAGGGGGGAGGAGGAGGAGGAGGAGGCCGACAACAATGGGGCCGTGGTGTTCTCTGAGCTTGGTGGTTTTCTTGCAGATGTTTCATGACCCAACTAGGGAACATCATCAATGCTAAAAGGGAGGGGGTTGTGGAGATGAGGAGGAGGAGGAAGATGGCCCTCCCCTTTCTTCTAGCACTGACGCTGTTCCCTAGCTGGGTGATGAAACATCTGCAAGGAAACCACCCTGCTCAGAGAGCACCAAGGACCCCCTCATTTCAACCCTGAGCTACAAAGATTCTCCTTTATTGGTAGAATGTAAATTGACCAATGTTTTATTAAGGTCCTGGGTGGGGTTTCACACGCCACAGTGGTTCCTTCTTGCTTTTCTTTTCTCAGGAGTTGCCATGAAGACGCCAACCATCCAGATGGTCCTGGCGTTGTGCCTGATCGGATTCTTCCCAGGACCTTTGCAGGTAGAAGTGTCCACTGTTTTAAATGGGGAGGGGTTGCCGGACAGACAGGTCACTGTCCCCCACCACCCTGCTTTGCAAAAAAGCCATTTCCCGCTTTAAGATCTTAGTTGTGTTGGAAATAAAAGAGAGATGGTGAAGAAAAAATCTCCCACATGGGCCATTGTGAGGCCATCTAAACTAGGCTGAGGCCAGGGTGGTGGGGTTCCTCCAGAGCCATGGAAACCACAAGGTCTTGGGGCCTTCTCCCTTTTTTGTCATTGTCCCAAAGGTGCTTTTTCAAAAAGCAACTGGGCTTTGTTTTGCCTTGAATATGTGTCGCTTCTCATCCAAGAAGCTTCTTCAGTTCTGACTGAACGGTGGAGGATGGAAGGATTTATAATCCTTGCAATCATCCGGTCATTTGTATTCTTTTAGAGAGTGGATGAGGCCCCTGAGTATTGAAAACAGGTGTGGAGCCTTCTTGGAACTGTGGAAAGGACCATGTTGTAAACAAGAGATAGGTGGTGTGGTATCCCTCCCCCTCTGTTAAGTTGGGGCTGTTTAATCTTAATGTAGATGGCCTCTTTGACCCCTCCTTTGAACCAGTGGTCCTCTCCATCCAGAATGTGGACTTTGCTCACTTCGAAAGAGTGACCTTTGTCTTTCAAATGCAGGTGGACTGCTGAATCTTGTCCTGATGGGTTTGTTCTCCTGTGTTGTGCCATGCATTTGTGAAGTGGTTGTTTTGTTTCTCCACTGTACAGCTATGTACATGTCTCATTACATTGTGCTGCATACATCACACTGCTTCTCTTTTGTTAGTTCAGGACCCAACATTTCTCACTAAAAAGGGCATTTGGATGGACAGGGCCAATGGTCAACCCTATCAAGACCTTAGGCTCTTTTCTCAGCTTCATGTCCTTTCACATTTTCTCTTCTCGGACAGGTCTTGTGTCTCAAAATGATTCCGCTCGACATGGCCAAGAATTCTGTGGATGACCAGTACATTGGCTGCAACCCCATGAAAGAGCTGAAGCTGCAGCAGCCAGGATATCTTCCCATACCCCAAAAATATAGGTTAACCTGGGAAAAGGCCCGATGGCACTGGGCCAAACGTAGCCAAACCGTCAGCTACTTCAATCCAGTCTATGGCACTGCAATTGTGGCTTACACAATGGGTAGCAGCCTGTACAGTGATTTCAATAGCGCCGTACGCAAAGCCGGGAAATCCCAATACTCTTACAACCAATTTGCCTTCAAGGACTTCCACTTCCTCCTCACCAAGGCAGTGAAGGCCAGGAAGATTCCGGGCAAGTGCTACGAAGTCTTCCGCGGGGTAAAAGGCATCCGTTTCAAAGTCCACTTCAAACAACTTGTCCGCTTAGGACAGTTTGCTTCTGCATCATTGGTCAAACAGGCGGCCCAAAAATTTGGCGAGGACACCCTCTTCTCCATCAAGACCTGCCACGGAGTGCCCATTTACGACTTCTCGTATTACCCATCTGAAATGGAAGTTCTTATCCCACCCTATGAGAAGTTCATTGTGACCCACCACAGGAAGGGCCAAAAGGGGGTTACCATCCGATTGGAATCCTGGGGCGTGTACAGCCACGCCAACTGTGAAGTCCTGAAAAGTAATTGAGGTGTTACTACTGCTTTGTAAGGCCCACACATGGAATATGGCAGGGGTGTCAAACTCAAGGCCCATGAGCTGGATCTGGCCCATGGGGTGCTTAGATCTGGCCTGCAGGGCCGCCCTGAAAACAATGAAGGACTGGCCCATGGTGCCTCTGCCAGCAAAAATGGAGCTCGGGAAGGCTGCATGCGGGTCCTCCCCGGCTCCATTTTTGCTGGCAGAGCGTTGCAGGAGGCCGTCACAGCCGAAAACGGAGCTCAGGAGCCCATTTTCTCTGGCAAAACGCTTGGGCCACCACAGGCACCCTGACATGAGTGATGTTGAGCTGGCCATGCCCACCCTGGTCATGCCCACTCCACACACACACACCCCCCAAGGTAAAACACAACCCTAATGCAGCCTTCCGTGAAATTGAGTTTGACACCCCTGAAATACGGCATCCAGTTTTGATCACCCCGATGTAAGACAGACATTGAAGCTCTAGAACAAGGGTGTCAAACTGGCAGCCCACGGGCCGGATGCGTCACATGAAGGCAACACCCACCCCAGCTCCGCGAAGAGGGAAAACGTCGCAAAATGTGGCAACACCAGTGCTCTACAAAGAGTGCAGAGAAGAGCGACAATGATTAGGGAGCTGGCAACTCACCGCGGCCCAACTCGCCGTGGGACAATTTCGCAATTTCAAATTAATTATTTAAAATATCAATCCATAACAATATTTTGATTTTCGTCATTCGCCTTTCCAATCTGTCCCTCCTTTTGCGTCCTTTCTTTAACGTTTCCATTCCACCGTTTGCTTGATATTGTCCCGCGGCAAGTTCTCCAGCAGCGAGTTCTCCCGCGGCGAGCTGACAGTTGTTCTCTCACCTTATTTTTGCCTATTTCAATTTGCATACCTAACCTGTCATTGATAGTTCTGTTGTTGGGAAGTTTGAGTATCCCAAAGGAGATTTTTCTGCAGGCAACTGGACTTTCTTGCTTTTTTTTTTCTTTTGAAGAGATTTCGCTTCTCACCCAAGAAGCTTCTTCAGCTCTGACAGGATAGTGGGGAATGGAAAGATCCCGTCAGAGCTGAAGAAGGTTCTTGGATGAGAAGTGAAACCTCTTCGAAAGAAAAAACAAGGAAGCCCAGTTGCCTCCTGAAAAAGCACCTTTGGGACAACCATGACCTGGAGGACTGAGAATCTCTACTACAGACAGTAAGTTGAGTAGCGTTTTCTTTTCGTGTGAGGTATGAATGAAGCCATTCTGCTTTCTCTCAACTGCCCATTGTAATCTTCTCCTATTAGTGGACCAATTGCTTCTTTGACTTTTTCCTCGTTTTATTATTGGTCGGAAGAAACTTTTTGTTAATTGTTTTTGACATTGGTCGCAATTCTTACTTCACTCAAAGCCTTCGCTTTCCTAACTTCACCTTTGCAGATTCAGGCTAGCTATGTTCTGACCCAGCTCCTCAAACACACTAAACCCTCTGAAGTGAACTCAAAAATTCCTTTATTAGGAGCACCAGCAGCCCAGGCAAAAAGTTTCCCTCTCATCGCAGGCTGGAAGATGAATAGTTGTCTGCCACATCTATTCATCTCCGCCCCCTGCCTTTGATCCCCAGAGCTAGGTGTTGTGGCCCACCAGCGGCCTGCGCGGATCGTGGCTGATCCCGACGATGAGGAGGCTGGTGTGGGGTCGCGCCAGCAGCCTGCGCAGCCAATGCTCGCGTTGGACAGCGAGGAGGCTGAAGAGGATGTGGTGCCAGAGGCAAGAGACACAGCCTGGGCCTTCAGAACCTCCAGAGGCTCCTTCAAGTGGAGAGAGCGAAGTGGAGGAGCCTCTCCTCAATGCTCGAGCACGCAGGGCTGCCAAAAGGCAGGAGTGGCTACTCAGGAGGAGGAGGTCTCCTCGAGAGTAAGGTTTGAGGATAACTGGCCACTCCCTTAGCCTATTTAAGTCGCATGCAGTTAGTAATTTCTTGCTGGAAACAACGTGTAATTATTACAGAGCATTTTTGAAGAATGAGTGTCTTATCGTATCGTTTTCTGGGCTGGTTGCCAACCTTTGCCGGACTTTGTTGATTCTTGGTACGTTATAACTTTGATAAGAACCGTTGGTGTGTGTCACAATCCTTGGGAATCTGGAGCTGGGGCAGAACAGTAGGGTGGGGTTTCACTAGCAGCTGTCGCTCTTCCATCCCAAGACCAGCCAATAGATTTCCACTGCTCTCCTCTCCTCTGCCTTCTGCGCATCCGTGCGTCAGGCACTGAACCCAGCTGTTCCTCCTCTTCCTCATCAGCCACCTCCAGACCTGGGGGCTGTTGACCCTCCACCTGAGGGCTAATGGACGGCCCAGGCTCCGCCTCTGTCCCTCTCTCTGCCAGCTCCATTCCCTCCTCCCCCTCAGAGCTCTCAGATTGCCTCAATGCTGGCCCTGACTACCATGCCGCCTCCTCCTCCTCTGATTCGGCTGCTGGAGGGGCCGGTGGCCAACAGGCCACAACTAGCTCCTGCTATTCTGCCTCAGCGATGCTCCAGTTTTGTTTTGTTTTTTTACTTGACTTCCTTTTCTCTCCCTTGGTGGGTCTGAGAGTTCTTTCTGCAACCATACTGGGGTTTTTCTTGGTTTTTCTCATTTTTTTTTGCTGGTATTGAATGAAATCATTCAGATCACGGACGAGGCACCTCGGCAAAGGACAAAAATAAAAAACAAATACATAAATAATTGGAATCAACCTTTCATTTGCTGCCATGTTAACCTCTCTGCCTCTCACCTTCTTTTTGTCTCCACATGTGCAGCTCACTAATCTCCTATGGGGAGGCCGTTCCTTCCGTGGGGTCGCCTTCCAACCTGGAGCACCCTTGGCCATCTAGGAAGGAGAGCATCCCTAGGAAGGACAGCACCGCCTGACGTGCAAAATACCTTTGAAAAATGCCCCTCTCTCTCTCTTTTTTTTTTTTGGTCCTCCTGACAAGATTTCAGGCAGCTCGAAAAAAGATGACGGCAGCTAGTCCTCGACTTACAACCGTCCATTTAGTGACCGTTCAAAGTTTCAACGGCCCCAGAAAATGTGACTTTGGACCGTTTTTTTTACAGTTTCGCGTCCTTTGCGGCATGCCTGCAGTCACAAGATTAAAATCCAGATGCTTGGCAACCGACTTATATTTATGATGGTCACCGTGTCCCCGGGGTCCCGTGGTCACCTTTTTCCAACCTTCTGACAAGCCAGATTCCCTTAACAACCATGTTACTCATTTAAGAGCCGCAGGGATTCCCTTAACAAATGCGGCACGAAAGGTCGTAAAAGGGGGGGGGGGGTCTCATTCCACACGTGTCTCACTGAACAACAGAAATTTCAGGCTGCATGGCGGTCATAAGTTGAGGACTACCTGTATTCGAGGAGGGTGTCTAGGGTGCAGAAATCAAGGCTTGGGTATACGTGATTTGGGATGATTGCATCGAAAATCAACAAATCAAGCAATAAAATAATTTGGCGTGCAATGAAAGCTTTGTTTTATTACGTGGGAGAAAAGAAATACACACACACACACACACACACACACACTTTAGGTTTCATCTGCTCCTCTCCCACCCAGGTTTGCATCTTTCCAGACACTTTGCAGCTTTAATCAGAGAGTTCAGAAGGCGGCCCTATTGTTTGGTTGATGAAAAGGCTAGTTTGGTCCCATTGAAAGAAATGACACAGACTCAAAGGGGGGTGGGTGGGGAAACCCTGGTTTCCTGACCTTCGAAAGGAAGTGTGGGAGCCCGCTCTGTGCGGCAGCAGCCAAAAAAGCTAACACAATCCTCGGTTGCATAAACGGAGACATAGATGTGAAGTGTTAGTACCGCTCTGTGCAGCCTTAGTAAGGCCACACCTGAAACGCTGCGTCCAGTTGTGGTCGCCACGTTACAAAAAAGATGTTGAGACTTTGGAAAAAAGCACAAAGAAGAATTAAGATGATTAAAGGCCTGGAGGCTAAAACATACGAAGAACCATTGCAGGATTTGGGTTTGGCCAGTCTAGAGAAAAGAAGGACTTGGGGGGGGGCGCAGGATAGCAGTCTTCCAATATTTGAGGGGCTGCCCCAAAGAAGAGGGGGTCAAATTATTTTCCCAAGCACCAGAAGGCAGTAAGAGAAACAAGGGATGGAAACTCATCAAGGAGAGCAGCAACTTAGAATCAAGGAGAAACTTCCTAAAAGTGAGGACAATTAACCCATGGAACTGCTTGCCACTAGAAGTTGTAGGTGCTCCATCATTAGAAGTTTTTAAGAAGAGACTGGACAGCCATTTATCTGGGATGGCTGTGGATCTCCTGCCTGAGCAGGGGGGTTGGACTAGAAGACCTCCAAGGTCCCTTCCAGCTCTATACTGATTAAAGACTGAGTGGCTGTGGATCTCGGCATCTCCTGATCTAGTCACCCTGTCACTTTTGATGGGAGGGGAGTTGCTTACTCCCTCTGAAAGGGCTCGCAATCTTGGCGCCCTCCTTGATTCAGAGCTGTCCTTGGCGGATCATCTAACAGCCTTGGTAGTACAGTGGACTAAAGCACCCTGTTATTAACACCAGCTGCCTGCAATTACTGCAAGTTCGAATCTCACCAAGGCTCAAGGTTGACTCAGCCTTCCATCCTTTCTAAGGTAGGTAAATTGAGGACCCAGTTTGTGGGGGCAATAAGCTGACTTTGTATAAAATATACAAAAGTATGAAGGCTATTGCTTAGCACATTGTAAGCCGCCCTGAGTCTCCGGAGAAGGGCGGCATATAAATCAAATTAAAAAAAAAAAAAAACAGCCGTGACAAGGGGGGGCTTTTGCACAGGTTCGCCTAGTGCGCCAGTTACGGCCTTTCCTAGACAGGGATGCCCTCCGCACAGTCGCTCAAGCTCTCATCATCTCTCAGTTGGATTCTACATGGGGCTGCCCTTGGGGTGCACCCGGAGGCTCCAGCTGGTCCAGAATGTGGCCGCGCGGGTTGTTACAGGGGCTTCCCGTTACTCCTGTGCAACACCTCTCCTGCGCGAGCTGCACTGGTTACCTGTGGTCCTCTGGATCCGCTTCAAGGTGCTGGTGCTCACCTATAAAGCCCTTCATGGCACAGGCCTGAGGTACTTGCAGGACCACCTCCTACCGGCCTCCCACCGCCCAGTGCGTTCTCATAGAGCTGCCCTCCTCCGGGTGCCGTCGACCAGACAATGTCGGCTGGTGACCCCCAGGATGAGGGCGTTCTCTGTGGCCGCACTGACCCTCTGGAATGGGTTACCCACCGAGCTCTGGACGGCTCCTGATCTCCGCACTTTCCGCGCTGGCCCGAAGACATGGCTGTTCCAGCAAATTCCCTGACTGACTGTGAGGATTTTAAATTCGGATTGGTTTTTAGTATTTTATTGTTGTGGTTTTTATTGGGTGAGCTGCCCCGAGTCCTACGGGAGAAGGGCGGCATATAAATTTTAATAATAATAATCATCATCATCATCATCATCATCATCATCATCATCATCATCCTACAGTTTGATGTAATACTCGGGGTTTGATTTCCCACTCATTCTCCCCCAGAAAAAGGAGTAGAATGGGTGTGGGGAGGGGATAGTTCCGCCCTGGCCCTGCCAGAGGAAGGAGGACTTTCTGCAATGGAGGGTGAGAGATGGGGGGGGGCCTTCGACTCTTAAAATGGGACGTCCTCTTAAATAGGAATCAGATTGGAATGGGGGAGGGGGATTGCCCTTGGGGATTTGGAAGTTTCTTCCTCAAAGAAAAGCGAGACCCGGAAAGTTGGATCGTGGCTCCCATCACGTCTCGGGGTCTTTAAGAGAGTGACAGAATGACAAGAGAGGTGGAAGGGACCTTGGAGGTCTTCTAGTCCAACCCGCTGCTGGAGCAGAAGACCCTGCGTCATTTCAGAGATTGATTTCTTCTTTGCCAACTCTGGTGAGGGAGCACCCACTAGTGGCAAGTCGTTCCACTGATTAAGAGGGAGGGAGGGAGGGAGGAAGGGAAAGAAAGAAAGAAGGAAGGGAGGGAGGGAGGAAGGAAGGATGGATGGAAGGAAGGAAGGAAAGAGAAAGGGAGAGGGAGGGAGAGCAGGAAGGAAGGGGAACAGAGGAAGGGAGGGAAGGAAAAGAAAGAAAGAAAGAGGGAGGGAAGGGAGGG
>WNWU01000375.1:59720-73646 GCA_012654045.1 Ptyas mucosa | reverse complement strand
CCCCCCCCCCCCACCTTCCCAGGGCTCCGCGGCTTCCTGGAGTAGAGCTTCGACCTCAGGGAAGGGGGAGCTGGTGGAGCGAGGCATATTGGGTGGGGGTCTTCTCCTCCCTGAGGAGGGGGTCCTGGGAGCCTGGCGCACCCCGCTGCCCTGCGGTGGATTCCCTCTGAAGCAGCCTGGAGCCACTTTGCAAAGGGGGCTGCTGGGGGGGGGGTCCGAAGATCGGGAGGGCAGGGAATTGGGTCTGGGGTCTCTTAAGGCAGAGGGTGGTAGAGATGGAGTCTGCCGGGCTCTTCGGTCTCGCTCCTCCAAAGGGAGCCTGGCGGAGTGGCTTTCGGGGTCACCGAGGGAGGCTTGGCTGTGTCGCTCACTGGTCACGGCTGGAAGGGCGGACCCTGCCCCACCGGGGAGGAGGGTCCTCAGAGCACAGCCGGGCCCTCCTGCGATGGACAGACCCTCCTCTGGAGTCTCTGACTCAAGTAGGAAGAGAGAGAGCTTTGGGTTCTGCTTTCTCCCTGCAGGGATTTTGAGGAGATCTGAAGTGGCCTTGGAGGGATGGACACCAAAAGAGGTAAAAGCTCCAGAGTTATCCTGGATACTGTTTGGGGAGGGGAGGGGAGGGGAGGGGAGGGGAGGGGAGGAAGGAGGAGGGGAGAAAGGAAGGGGGGGGGGGAGCAGGAAGGAAGGGGAACAGAGGAAGGGAGGGAAGGAAAAGAAAGAAAGAAAGAGAGGGGGGGGAGAGAAGGAGAGGGGAGGAAGGAAGGAAGGAAGGAAGGAAGGAAGGAAGGAAGGAAGGAGAAAAATAAGGAAGAGGGGGAGGAATGAAGAAAGGAAGGAAGTAGAAAAATAAAGAAAGAGGAGGAGGAGGAGAGAAACAAAGGAAGGAAGGAAGGAAGGAAGGAAGGACAAAGGAAGAAGGGAAGGAAAGAGAAGGAAAGAAAGAAAAAGGGAGGGAAGGAAGGAAAAAAGAAAAGGGCAGGAAGAAAGAAAGAAAAGGGAGGGGGAGGAAAGAGAAAAAGGAAGGAACAAAAGAAAGAAGGGAAGAAAAGAGAAGGAAAAAAGAGAAAAAAGGGAGGGAAAGAAAGAAAGAAAAAGAAAGAAAGAAAGAACCCCTTTCTCACCCCTCATTAATGTTTATTTAATTTATAACCTGCCTTAATCATTCTGATAAACAACTTAAGGCAATGAAGATACCAAACAAACCTTCCCCCTCTTAATTGTCCCAAAAACAATCTTGTGAGGTGGGCTCGGTTGAGAAGGGGGGGGGAGGGAGGGAGGGGCAGATCCATAGTCACCCAACTGGCTTTCATGCCTAAGGCATGAAAGGGGGGGATGGATGGATGGATGGATGGATGGAAGGAACGAACGAACGAACGAACGAACGAACAACAGCACTCCAGGGTTACAATGGATGTCAGCATTTCTGTAACATTGTTTTCCAAACTCCCAGGGGAGGACGCCGAACTCCGGCTGATACTGGTTGGAAAGTCCGGAGGCGGGAGGAGTGCCACGGGCAACACTATCATTGGCTGGAAGGTGTTCATGTCCACCTTGGCCGCAAAAACCACCACCCTGAAGTGTCAAAGGGAGCAGGGAACCTGGCAGGGCACGAAGCTCTCCGTGGTCGACACGCCCGCCATATTTGACGCTGACGACTACACCGAGATTGTGCGCCGTGAGATCATAGCTTGCATTCAGCTCTCCTCGCCCGGCCCCCACGCCTTCATCTTGGTGACCCAGGTGGGACGCTTCACCGCCGAAGACGCAGCCGCCGCGAACTGTGTCCGGGATATCTTTGGGGCTGAGTCCGCCAGGCACATGATCGTCCTCTTCACCTGCGTGGAGGATTTGGGTGGGGAACCCCTGCAGGAGTACGTCCATAACTCCGACAACAAGAATCTGCGCAACCTGATCTGGCAGTGCGGGAACCGCTTCTGCGGGTTCAACAACAAGGCTGTGGGAGCCGAGCGCGAGAGGCAGGTCTCAGAGCTGATGGAGATGGTGAAGTTAACCATTTCCCAGAACGGTGGGAAATACTACATCAACCAGCTGTACCTGAAGGCCAATTTACAGGACGAGCACGTCCAGATGTTCATTGAGCAGAACCGAAAGCCGTCCCGAAGAATCATCAACATCTTCTTGCTCTACTTCGTTCCACTCTGCTTGGCCTTTTACATTGGCAGATGGTTTTTTCCTTGCCTAGAAAGCGCATTTCAATACTTCTTTTAAGTGTTCGAATCCCGACTTCCTTTTGCCTCCAGGTCACAAAAACGATGCAAAGTTAGTGCTTGACTTACAATCGCGGTGGAGTCCCAGATTTCTGTGGCTAATGGAGACATTTGTGAACGGAGCTTTGCCCCCGTTTTACGGGGCAAAGCTCTGTTTCTTGTCACCGTTGTTCGGCGAATTGCCGTCATTGTCAAAACTGTTGTGAAGTAAACAGGGCTTCCCCGTTGACTTTGCTTTTCCGGAGGTCACAAAAGGGAGGAATCACTTGACCCCGGGACATGGCAACCATCATAAATAAGAGTCAGTTGCCGAGTGTCTGAATTTGGTGCCGAAAAGGTTTGCCAACACTGATATAGGGTCTCCTAACTAAGCAGGAGGTTGGACTAGAACAGGGGTCTGCAACCTTAAACACTCCAAGAGCCATTTGGACCCGTTTCCCACAGAAAAGAAAACACCGGGAACCACAAAAACCCTTCCCACACCTGACTATTTCTTGAGCGGCCACAAAACTAGCATATGTAGTTGAATTAAACGTTCTGTTTTCTTCTGAAACTTTTCTTTTCTTGGATTTATTCATGGTTGGCCTACCAGGGGTTGAAAAGCCCAATAAATCGCATGCCAGCGGGTGTCGCACATTGGTGGTTGTGACACATATTTTGAGTGACAGGGAGCCGCAGCAGAGGGGTGAAAGAGCCACATGTGGCTCCAGAGCTGCAGGTTGCTGACCCCTAGACTAGAAGACCTCCAAAGTCCCTTCCAACTCTGTTATTCTATATTGTTACTCCATATTAAATAAAAGTATTATTTTACAACCCGTATAGAATCTAGCTGCACATCTTTAGACAACTCCACTATAACCATTTGAAAAACTGCAAAACAGCAGTCAAACCTTCAAGCATGGTGGCCCAGCCGGACACGGGGAAGGCCGTGTGAGTGGCAGGCGCACGCGTGCAAGCACAGCTCCATTGGTGCCAGCGGAGTTCACACGCCTTTCGCTCGCGCGAATGGAGCTTCGCGCGTGAACGGAGGGGGCTTGCGATCACATGTGAACACACTGGCACTAGGGCTCTCACACAAAGTTCCACTCGTGCAAGGGGAGGGCACGCGGCACTCGCACGTGAAGCACTTGTGCGACCGGAAGGTGTTTGTGCTTGCGCATGAAGCACCACTCATGCGAGCGGACAGCGCTCACGTGCAAAGCTCCACACATGCAAATGGAGCTTTGTGCATGAATGCAAGCATTCTCAACTAGCGTGAGCGGCGCTTTGTGCGTGAGTACCAGCGCCCGCCACTCATGCAAATGGCGCTTTGTGCAAGAGTGCACGCACCCTCTGCTTGTGAGTGGCACTTTGCGCGTGATTGTGTTGCAAATCCGGTTTTCCCCCATTGACTTTGCTCTTCAGGCGGTCGCAAAAAAGGATCGTGTTGCAACTATTTTACTAATAGTCTTACTGACTGATAGTTTAACTTGCCACTACTTTACTAATGGTTTTACTGAGTTTAACTTGCCACTACTTTACTAATAGTTTTACTGACTGATAGTTTAACTTGCCAAGCATCCGAACGTTGACCCGGCGATAGCTGCAACGGTCGTCAGTGTGAAAAATGGTCCCAAGTCCCTTGTTTCAGCGGCCGTTGTAACTTGGAATGGTCACTAAACGGACCTGTACAACAGATGCTCACCTGGGACCTTCCCACCCATCGCCGAGGTTCACGTTTGACTCAGTTGCTTGTCGAAAGTCAACTTTGCTGTTTCTCTGAAGCCGACCGGCGTGTGGGGCTGGCGAGGAAGGGAGAAATCCCAGGCCTGGGTTTTCTAGTAGTAGGGGGCCATTTTGCCAATGATTTACTAAGTGTGTATTTCCACCACCTACCCTCCCTCCCCTTGCTTCACTTTTGCGGTTTTTGCTGGGAATAAAAACACTCCGGAGTTTGTAAAAGTCGTATTTTGTCTTTGGTCGAAATGTATTGAGTTGGGGTGGGGAGGCTGAGTGGGGGGGACCCACACCCCATCGGACATTGTAGGGCTGAAGCTCCAAATATCCCCCCCCATTCTGACTCTCTGATTCTCCTATGAGAACATCACACCTTGCCCCCACCCCCATCCAGCCCTGGTTTGAAGAAGGCCAGGAGAAGGACGAGGTGCTTTCACACAACACGTTAAACCCGGCTTGCGGGTTAACAAACCCCGATTCCCATCTCGCGGGCCACCTTGAAAAGAGGAAAAATGGGCGTCTCCAGAAAGTGTTCTATAATTCTTTTGATGGTGATGATGATTGATTGATTGATTCTTTGATCCTAGAGAATAAACTACAGAACGGTAAAACAAACGTGCGAAAGGAGAACAAAATGAAAAGATAGGTTTCATCCAAATGACAACAAGAAAAGAAAAGAAACGTACACAAAAAGGAAGGGAAAAAAAGGGGGTCAATGAAATGTAACATGGAGGAGCCACTCTGGCTGAGTGCTGAAAGGAAAGAAAAACAAATTATCCTCCCCTTTTATGAAAATGGGTGGATAGGTGGGTGGGTGACTGTGGGGATGGATGGATGGATGGAAGATAGATAGATGATAGATAGATAGAGATAGATAGATAGATAGATAGATAGATAGATAGATAGATATGGATGGATGGATGGATGGATGGATGGATGGATGGATGGATGGATGGAAAATAGATAAGAGGTGGGTGGGTGGGTGATGGAAGATAGATAGATAGATAGATAGATAGATAGATAGATAGATAGATTAGATGGATAGATTAGATAGGTAGATTAGAGAGAGAGATGGATGGGTGGATGGAAAAGATTTTATATATATATATATAATATATATATGGATATAGATAGATGATATATAGGTATATGAGATATAATTACATAGGTATGTATAGATATAAAAGACAATGACGATGTGACCTCACCAAACCGGTTCTCTTTGAGTGGGAGATGCCCCTCGCCCGCTTTATTCCTATCTTTATTTCTCAGTTTTTAGCCCAGCTAACAGGCGCGGCAGAGCGGATTGCCGCACCTCCTCTGGGCAGACACCTAATGCGCTTGCAAAGCGCGGGCGGGAAGAGAACCGGTGGTAACCGCGGTTGGAACCCACCACTGATCCACATGAACTTTTCAATTGCCTCAACAGAGTTCAAGTTGCTTCCCTCAGGAAAGACACGCCCTCTGCGCAGGGCCGAAGAGCTGTGCCAGGGGTGGGCGATGACATGGCAAGGCGATGACTGGCGCATTAGTGCAAGGGAGAAGCCGCGTCCTGTAAAGACCCCCCCTTAAGGGAGCGGCCACCCACCCCGCATGCACCTTTGCTGCGCTTTGCTCCCGACCACGGAGTTATGAGAGGAGGGGGGACGGAGGAGGACGGTCGCCCGAAGGGAGTGGGGGGGGGAAGAAAGAGATACAGAGTGATACATAGAGAGCTGGTGAGAGGGGAAGAGAGGGAGAGGGACAGACACAGGGATACAGAAACGGTAGGGAGAGGGGGAGAGACGGGTGAAATGCTCCCAGTTCGGACCGGATCGCCCGATCCGGTAGCGATGGCAGCGGGTGGTTCGGAGAACCGGTAGCAAAAAAATCCCTGGCCCCCACCTCCCATTGCCCAGCTAAGCCGCGCAATCATCAGGGGCTTTTTAAAATATTTTTAAAAGCATTTTTTCTACAACCTCTTTGGCCCAAAAAATGCTTTTAAAAGTAAAAAAAAAAAAAAAAAAAGCCTCTGATGATCCCGTGGCTCAGCTGATATCATCAGAGGCTTTTAAAAGCCTTTTTTTACAATCTCTTCGGCCAAAGAGGTTATAGAAAAAACGTTTTTAAAAGGAAAAAAAGCCTCTGCCGATCAGGTAAGTCAGCTGGGATCGTCAGAGGCTTTAAAAGCATTTTTTTTACAACCTCTTCAGCCGAAGAGGTGGTTTTAAAACTTTTAAAAATGGTTTTAAAAGTTAAAAAAAAAAAAAGTTGGCCACGCCCACTCAGTCATATTACCACACACACCCCACCAAGCCACGCCCACAGAACCGATAATAACAAATTTTACATTTCACCACTGGGGAGAGAGACAGAGAAAGGTTGAGTGACTGGGTGAGTGTGAGTGACATCGAGTTGGCCAACGCCCACCCAGGTTTTGTGGCTTTTTTTTTTTTCTGTAGGGATCTGGTCCAAGTGGCTCTTTAGAGTGTTTAAGACCCTACACCAGAAATGAGCGTTTCAGCTGGAGGCAGGAGGAGCTGTCGGTAAAGACAAAGGGAGGGGCTGGGCTAGATGGTCTCAAGGTTCATCAGAGCCTCTTTTGCTCCGCTTGTTCACCCCCCAGTCTGTCTCTCAAGCCCCCTCTCACCCCCTAACCGGATCCCCCGGTTTAGGGACGGGGGAAAGACACCATCCCAACCCATCCTGCCTTCCAGGCGATCCAGGCAAGCCGGCCAGTAGAAAGCGAAAGTTGGGGGGGGGGGGGGGGGGGGGGGCGGAGGGCTCTGCGCTTCCCGGCAATCACGTGATTGAAGAAAAGTCACCCCCACCCCTCCCACTCCCCCAAAGCAGCCCCCACCCTCACCCTGCCACGTCCAACGAGGGTGGGGGAATACCTGGTTTGCCAAGAGGGGCGTTTCTCCCCCTTATCTTTGACATGCAGGTTGTTTCTACACTCTCCCCCACCCCTCAAAAGCCGGACTTGGGTTCTCCCCTCCCAGCCGGCCCGCCCCCTCCCACCCCAAGCAGTTCAGAAACGCCCCCCACCCCACCCCGCCTCATAAATTGCAGGCGATGTCCTGACCCCAAGTGGCACATCTGGACTGCCATGTTCCACTGCCTCCCTGCTTCCCATGTTCCACTGCCCATCCCTTGGCCATAAGTAACAGTGACCCCGGGGTTGGGTGTTGTAGGGGGAGGGGGTCTCCGATGCTTAGGGGACCCCCCCCACTGCTCCTGCTTCAAGCACCCATTAGAAGAGAGTCGGTTTGCAACCGATTCGAGCTGGACATCTGGAAACCCCCACCAAGGGCAGCAAATGGGACTAGTCCTCATTGAGGTTTGCTCTCCAGGACACCCCTGCTTTTCCACGCGCACACAAACCTTAATCATTGATTCTTTTCCAACTAGTGGAACAGTTTGCCTTCGGAAATTGTGGGCACACCAACTCTGTTATTCTATGGTTCTGTAAGGGTCTCCAGCCTGAGCAGGGGGTTGGGCTAGATGATCTCCAAGGTCCCTTCCAACTCTGTTATTCTACGATTCTGTAAGAGTCTCCAGCTTGAGTAGGGGGCTGGACTAGATGATCTCCAAGGTCCCTTCCAGCTCTATTCTATTGTAACTATTCTATCTAGGCTGCCGTGACCCTAGCTCGAAAGTGGGGGGCACTGAGTTTGGATGGGGAGGACTTTCAGCCTGGGTGGGCTTCCAGAGCCCTTTCATCCTCCCCAATCCTTGGCAGCTGACTCATATTTACGATGGTTAGGTTATAAACCCCTTCTGTGACCTTCCGACGAGGAAGCCTTGTTCCCTGTAACAACCGTGTTACGAAGGCCACGATTCACTTAGCAGTTCGAGCAAGGAAGGTCGTAACACGGGGCTAAGCTCACGTCACCATTGTGTTGCTTAGCGACAGAACGTTTGTGGAGTCCGTTGGGGCCATACATTGAGGACTACCAATAGGAAGGCAGAAACACAGGGCAAGCCTCACTGAACCGTTGTCTTGCTTAGCGGTGGAACAATTGGGTGCCATTGTGGCTGTAAGTAGAGGCCTACCAATGGTTAGTCCTGCAGGTTGGGAGTCTTACAACGCATCTATCAATCCAACGGCAGAAGACAATTCATTGCCTCCATCCCACTCCTTCGAACCCAGAAATCTTCAATTTACGACCGCAGTGGAACCCAAAATTGACATCGCTAAGTGAGATGTGTCTCAAGTGAATGACTGCTGCCCGGCTGTACCAATGGGAGAAGCCGGGGTGGTGTAAAGATGGCACGATTCACTTCATCGTCTGACGGGCAAAACCAGTCAACGGGAGAAGCCAGATTCGCTTAACGAACGTAATGACAGCAGCGATTCACTTCACGACGGGGGCAAGCAAGGTCATCAGATGGGATAAAGCTCACCTAACAAATGTCACACTTAGACACAGGAAGGTCGGGCTCCATTATGGTCATTAAACCACGAATTGCTGGTAATCCCCATCGCAGTTTAGCTGATATGCGACTTCTTGCAATGATTACTTAGCTTCTTTTGCGACCACAAAGGCGCTAAATTTTCCTACCAGCGGAAAAGAGAGTTATTGAGTTTTGCTACACTTTATGCTCTTTCTGGCCGCAGCGATGAAGTGACTCGCTGCCATTGGTAAGACAGAAACACAGTTAAATGAATCCGGCTTTCCCATTGCCAATAAGTCAGTGGTCAGGAGCCCAAATCTTGATTGCGTGACCATGGGGATGCTACAACAGTTGTTAAGTATGAAAAGTGGTCGTAAATCACTTTTGACGCTGTCGTAACTGTGAGCGGTCACTAAATGAATGGTTGTAAATGGAGGGTTACCTGTAGGGCTGTCCAGGGCTGTCAAGCTGGCAGCCCGCAGGCCGGATACTGCTTGGCAAAAGCAAAAAATGTTGTGATATGTCCCAATCTGGCCCATGATGCAATCACGTTTCACACCCATACTGTATACCAATGGTCCCCAATCTTTTGGGCACCGACTTCGCAGATGACAATTGTTCCGTGGACCTGGGGTGTGTGTGTGTGTGGTTTCACAAGCTACCTAGATCCCGCAAACACCGGATGAAACTTTG
Organism: Ptyas mucosa; assembly: GCA_012654045.1. Classification (NCBI taxonomy): domain Eukaryota; kingdom Metazoa; phylum Chordata; class Lepidosauria; order Squamata; family Colubridae; genus Ptyas; species Ptyas mucosa. The sequence continues at coordinate 64,632 of WNWU01000375.1, read as the reverse complement.
CTTACTTGCGTGGACCCCAGTTCCCAGGAGGTTTCGGGGGCGCTGCTGTATGCAAAAGCACAAGCACAAATTTTGAATAGCCTTTTTTATTGCATGTACAACAATCTGATGTTCAGAAAGGAGAAAATCTTAAGAAAAATATATCACAAGAACAATTAAAAACAGAATAACCACAAAGAGACCGGCAACACAATAACGATTACGCAGCCAACTTCCTTCCGATTTTCTCCGAGCTGTTTTGTTCCGATCTATGAACCCCTTGACGTGTTCGTCACATAAGTTGGGCTCCAAGTACAGCTGGTTGTAGTAGTATCTCCCCCCGCTCTCCAAAATGGTTCTCTTCACCAACTCCATCAGTTCTGAGACCTGCCTCTCCCGCTCAGCTCCCACAGCCTTGTTGTTGAACCCGCAGAAGCGGTTCCCGCACTGTTGGATCAGGTCCCGCAGATTCCTGTTGTCAGATTTTCGGACGTACTCCTGCAGGGGCTCCCCGCCCAAATCCTCCACACAGGTGAACAGGACGATTGTGTGCCTGACGGACTCGGCCCCAAAGATATCCCAGACACATTTTGCAGCCGTCATGTCTTCCGCAGTGAAGCGTCCCGTCTGGGTTGCCAAAATGAGGGCATGTGGACCGGGACGGGAGAGTTCGACGCAAGCCATGACCTCACGTCGCACTATCTCATTGTAGTTTTCAGAATCAAACATGCCAGGCGTGTCGACCACGGAGACCATTATGCCCTGCCAGCTGCCCTGCCCCCTTTGGCACCTTAAGGTGGTGGTCTTTGCTGTCAAGATGGACTCAAACTCTCTCTGGCCGAAGATGGTATTGCCTATGGCGCTCTTCCCACCTCCGGATTTTCCAACCAAGATCAGCCGGAGTCCCTCTGCGAGTGTTGAAGACACAGAATTGCTGAGGTCCATTAAAAAAGAATCCACAATTCCTTACTGATTGCGATTGGAAATACAGGTAGTCCTCAACTTACGACCATTCATTTAGTGACCAAAGTTACCACAGCACTAAAAAAAGGTGACTCGGGATGGTTTTTCACACTTCCAACTGTTTCAGCCTCCCCGTGGTCACATGATCAAACTGGTTCATACTTATGACAGTTGAAACATTGCGGGGTCATGTGATTCCCCTTTTGCGACCTTCTGACCAGCTGCGTCGATGGGGAAGTCAGACTCACTTAACAACCGTGTGACTCGCTTAACCACTGCAGTGATTTGCAGCTCGTAAAACGGCCACTCTTTTAAAAAACGTCTCACTTAGCAACAGAAATTTGAGGTTCAATTGTGGTCGTAAGTCGAGGACTGCCTGCCCTCGATTTTGGCTTTTCAAGACAATTACAAATTAGTGCAGATTGGGCCTGCCTGGCCTGGGGAGATTGCTATTATAAGTAGTCTTCACTTTATGAACATAATCAAGCACAAAATTCCTGTTGTTAAGTAAGTTTTGTCCCATTTTATGACTCTTCTTGCCATATCTGTTAAGCGAATCACTGCAGTTGTTTAATCAGCCACATGATTGTTAATTGAATCTGCTTTCCCCATGGACTTTGCTCATCAGATGGTCGCAAAAGGGAATCGCATGACCCCGGGACACTGCAACCGTCATAAATGTGAACCACTTGTCAAGCATGCGCAGGTAAATCACGTGGCCATGGGGATGCCACAATGGTTGTAAGAGTGAAAAACGATCATAAGTCACTATTTTGCCGTCATTTCGAACGGTCACTAAACAAACTGTTGTAACTCGAGGACTATCTCTATGTGTATGTGTTACCTTCACAGCCTTGATTGGGTTAACAGCCCCCAACCAAGAAAGGGGAAACTAGACATGACTCACGAAGCAACTGTCTTGCTTAACAACCAAAATGTTGGTTTGTCATCTGGCTCCTGAGGAAAATTATTTGTTCAGTTGTTTTAACCTCACGGCGGACAGAAGCTATTTTGAAAGAGAGAGCTAAACACCCATGAAGGGTCCCCCTCCCCACAAGACCCTTCTGAGGTTCCATCTTACCTGCTCCGTTCCTTTCCAGGGCTTCCAGAAAGTTCTGCAACAAAGAAACGTCTGGGAGATTAGAAACAAAGAAACAAAGGAGGCACCAAGAGGTTACCCGGAGGGCAACCATGGCACTACTTGGCCCAGACTTAATTAGCCAAACTGCAACGCACGACAATTCAGATTCTTTTGCCACACAGCGTCGCTTCTAAGGACCCCCCCCTCCGTTTAAAAAAAGAGTACAGGTAGTCCTCGACTTACAACCATTCGTTTAGTGACCATTCGAAGTTGCAACGGCGCTGGGAGAAAAAGGGACTGATGAGTCTTTTTCACCCATACGACTGTTGCACCGTCCCTGTGGTCCCTGGATCAAAATTCAGATGCTTGTCAACTGACTCATATTTATGACGGTAGTAGTGTCCAGGTGAAGGGGTCCCTTTTGCCGACCTTCTGATAAGCAGTCACTAGGGTAGGCAGATTCACTTAACAACGGTGGCAAGAAAGGTGGTACCATGAGGCCAAACTCGCTTAACAACTGTCTTGCCTAGTGATGGAAATATGGGGCTCCACGGTGGTCATAAGTCGAGGACTACCTGTAGTTTATCGTGCCGTTTGGGAATGTTCTGGATCAATCTGTTTAGGGATGAAAATTTGGGGCTCCATTGTGGTCTTAAGTCGAGGACTACCTGTAGTTAATCAGGCAGTTTGGGAAAGTTACCAAGCGTCAATCAATCCGCTTGGCGATGGAAATCTGAGGCTCCGCTGTGGTGGTAATTTGAGGACAACCTGGAAAAGCGGAACATTATCCAACTGGTAAAGAATTTGACCTGCCCAACACACCAGAAGCAGCAGCTGTTGGACTGGATACTGGATTGAATCCCGGGCTGAATGGAAATGACATAAAAAGGCAGATTTGCTTGGAAATACAACATACCTCAGTGTTTTCCCGATGCTGTGGAAATGCCATTTCCCGTCTTTCACAGACAATGCTCTCCAGATCTTGGTCCCTGCAAATGACAAAAACAATTACAGGTAGTCCTCAACTCACGACCAAAATTTCCATCGTTAAGCAAGGCGGTTGTTAAGGGAGTCATCAACTTTTGCTTAGCGACTGTTGAAAGTGACGAAAAGGGACCTGTGACCTTTCCGCACCATTACGACCATTGCCAGGGTCACACGACTCGCTGAACAAGCAAAGTCAACGGGGAAGCCTACCTCACTTAACAACCATGTCCCTAAATGAACTCCGCAGGGATTCGCTTAACAACGGTGGCAAGAGAGGTCATCAAACGGAGCAAAACTCACGTAACAAATGTCTCACTTACCAACCAAAATGTGGGGCTCAATTGCGGTCGTATGTTGAGGACTGTGGAAGCCCTCCCCCCCCCTTTGGTACACCTGAAAGCTGGAGAACCCCAATCCCTCAAGCCACCTGCCTTTCAAGCAAACAACCAGAAAAAGTACAGATTTTTCACAATAATGGAGTCTGGTCTTTCCTTTCCTGGTTTTTGAAGGAAGCATACCTGACAGCCGCCCTCAAATTACGACCATTCATTCGGCAACTGTCAGACGTCACAAAGTGTTGGAAAAAAAACCTGACCAGGCCAACTGCGGAAGCCACACAGTTTGGTTCACAACTGCCTTAAGCAACGGAACTTTTGGTCGTTAAGGTGAGGACCACCTGGATAGAATCTGGAAGGGACCTTGGAGGTCTTCTAGTCCAACCCCCTGCCCGTTTACTTCCACCTCAAATTTATTCACTGCCGATCTCAGCGTCCAGCCGCTCTTCCAGTGCAAACAATGTGGGGGGGGAAGATTCATACGGTAAGATAACATTACAAAATTTCATTCGATACAAAAGGCCCCGATTTTGTCCGTTGCAATCGTCCAACATGATGTGCAGGCAAGGCTCAGACGCCCTCTCCCCAAACTCGACGTACAACAGTTCATTTAGCGACCATTCAATGGGACAACGGCGCCAAAAAACATCGGACTTGTGACCCGTGTTTGCAAGTTATGACCTTGGTCGCCTCCCCGCGATCCGGGGGTTCAAAATCCAGATGCTTGGCAACAGGACTCAACCTTACGACCAAAAGTTGACAGGATCACCTTTCGTGACCTGTGGATGGAGGGGGGGGGGATGGAAGCCAGATTCGCTTAAGAACCGGCTCACTCAATGATCGACGGTGGTGATTCGCTTAGCGACAGCGGCAAAGGAAGGCCACCGAACAAGGCAAAACGTCCCTGAACGAAGGTCTCATTTAACAACGTAAGAGGTTGTGGCGGGGTGAAATACTCCCAGTTTGGACCGGATCACCCAATCCGGTAGCGATGGCAGCGGGTGGTTCGGAGAACTGGTAGCAAAAATCCCTGCACCCCCCCCCACCCCCCCCCCCACCCTGCCCAGCTGAGCTGCGCGATCATCAGAGGCTTTTTTTTCTTCACTTTTCCAAGCATTTTTTCTACCACCTCTTCGGATGAAAAAATGCTTTTAAAAGTAAAATAAAAAGCCTCTGAGGATTGTGCGGCTCAGCTGGGATCCTCAGAGGCTTTTCAAAGCATTTTTTTTTCTACAACCTCTTGGCCGAAGAGGTGGTAAAAATAAATGCTTTGCAAAGCCTCTGCCGATCCCAGCCGAGTTGCCTGATCGGCAGAGGCTTTTCAAAGCATTAGAAAAAATGCTTTGAAAAGTTTTTTTCTTAAAAAAGTGGGGCACGCCCGCCCAGTCACATTACACCCTCCCCCCACCAAGCCACGCCCACAGAACCGGTAGTAACAAATTTTACACACCCCTGGGTTTGTTCGTAACTCAAGGAGTAGCTGGAAATACCCAGCTGGGACAATGCAAGGAAGAATCTACCAGGCAAAAAAAAAAGCCTCCGGCATGGAAATTTGGGGGGGGGGGGG
>WNWU01000375.1:13843-48139 GCA_012654045.1 Ptyas mucosa | reverse complement strand
CTCCCCTCCCTCCTTCCTTCCTTTCCTTCCTATTTTCCTTTCTCTCTTTCTTCCTCCCTCCCTCCCTCCCTTCATCCTACTTTCCTCCCTCTGGGTTCTCATTGGGTCCACTGGGGGTGTCTGATTCTCTTTTTGCTTTTCACACAGAAACTTCTAGATTTGCACTGTGCAATTTCTCTGGAAATGTCTGGAAATATCAAAGGTAATTTTGGGGGGCTGGAGGGGGGAGTTGGTAACAGCTGTGGTCCTGGGGGGGGATGGGCTGTGTTGACCTTATGCTTGTTAAGCACTGGGGAAATCAAGAAATTCAGGCTATAGGAAGTCCTCGGCTTAGCGACTGGCATGGAGACCCAACATTTCTGTCGTTAAGTTAGATAATTATAGAGTTTTGCCCCATTTTACAATTTTTCTCATCACGTTAAGGGAAGCTCTGGGCTTCCTGGATGGGAGAGTCCATGTAGAACTCGACTTACAACCAAAATGGAATCCAAAATTTTTCTGTCGTTAACTGAGACATTTGTTGAAGGGAGTCGTTTCCCCCTTTGATGACTTTCCTTGCTGCCACATTAAGTGAATTGCCGTGGTTGTGCAGTCGCCCAGTTGTTAAGTGAATCTAGCTTCCCAGTTGAAATTTGTGTGTGACAAGCCCCTCCCCCCACCCGCCCAAGGATGCTGCGACTGTCATAAATATGAACTGGTTGCCAAGCATCCAAAATTTCGATTTGTGCGATCACAGGGATGCTGCAACGGTCATAAGTGTGAAGAAATGGCCATAAGTTTTTTTGCCGTTGCAACTTTGAACGGTCATGAAAGGAACTGTTGTTAAGTCAAGGATTGCCTGGATAAAGATTCATTGCAAGGTTGAGTTCTCTACAAAAATCTGACTTACTAACGGTCAGGCGAAATGAGGAGGAGATAAGAAAGGCACCTCCCGCCTGGACTACTGTAATGCTCTCTACATGGGGCTCCCCTTGAGGCGCATCTGGAGGCTCCAGTTGGTCCAGAATGCGGCCGCGCGGGGGATTATGGGAGCAACGGGATGCTCCCATGTGACACCTCTCCTGCGCGAGCTGCACTGGCTTCCTGTGGTCTTCCAGGTGCGCTTCAAGGTGTTGGTGACCACCTTTAAAGCGCTCCATGGCTTAGGGCCAGGGTACTTACGAGATCACCTTCTGCCGCCAATAGCTTCCCACCGGCCAGTACGTTCACACAGAGAGGGCCTCCTTAGGGTGCCGTCCGCCAGACAATGCCGGCTGGCGACCCCCAGAGGGAGAGCCTTTTCTGTAGCGGCACCCGCCCTGTGGAATGACCTACCCCCAGAGATACGCATGATACCTGACCTCTGGGCTTTCCGACGAGCCCTGAAAACACATTTATTTCATCTAGCCGGCCTGGCTTGACCCTATTGTTCTGGTTTTAAATTATAAATTGGTTTTAACTTGGTTGTTTTAAATTGTGGGCCAAAACTATTTAATTATTTTAAATTGTCTTTTAATTTTGTATGCTCTGTTTTTATTTTGGCTGTTCACCGCCCTGAGTCCAGCTGGAGAAGGGCGGTATACAAATTAAAAAATAAATAAATAAATAAATAAAATTTAAAATGGGCTGAATGTAGATAGCTTGTGAGCGCACAGGGATTCGTGACTTATGATGTCTTTGACCCCTCCCTCAGGCTCAGCCTGGTCATCTCCCACAAATGATGGATGGATGGATGGAGATAGATAGAGGGAGGGGGGAAGGAGAGAACGAGATGGAGATGGATGGATGGATGGATGGATGGACAGACAGATTGATAGTTACATGCATACATAGAGGGAGATGGAAAGAGAGAGAGAAAGAAATGATGGAAAGAAAGAAAGAGAGAGAGAGGGAGATGCCAAGTGCCAGGAAAATCAGGAGATTCAGCAGTTCAAATGAGTATCAAAATTGATTGCAAGCTTAAGCTCACTACAAGAATCTGACCTACTAATGGTCAACGGAAATGAGCAGGCGATAAGAAAGGCATTTAAGATGGGCTGAATTTAGATCGCTTGTGAGCGCACAGGGATTCGTGACTGATAACGCCTTTGACCCCTCCTCAGGCACAGCCTAGTCATCTACAATGCTTCTGACCTGTCTCCTTGTCTCCTCTCCCCCTTTGGATTGTAGGGCCCGAACGGAGGATCGTCCTGGTGGGCAAAACTGGCAACGGGAAAAGTGCAACAGGAAACACAATCCTGGGAAACCAACTCTTTGAATCCAAGATGGCTTTCGGTTCCGTCACCAAATGTTGCCAAAAGGAGGAGACCCAGCTGAATGGCAGGAAGGTGGTGGTCGTGGATACGCCCGGATTCCTCGACACTGGGCGTCCTGACCTAGAAACGGCCAACGAAGTGAGGAAGTGCGTGAAGCATTGCTCCCCAGGTCCGCACGTCATTCTGCAGGTGATTCGTCCCGGCCGTTTTACCCAGGAGGAGATGGATGTGGCTCGGTTGATCAAGGAGATCTTCAGCCTGAAAGCCAAGAATTACATGATCATTTTGTTCACCCGGAAAGAGGACCTTGAAGGAAAAGAACTGGAGAAATTCATCACCGAGGGAAACGCCGCGCTGAAGGAGCAGATTTACCAGTGCGGCTACCGTTACATGGCTTTCAACAACAAGGCCGAAGAAGAAGAACGAGAGGCTCAGGTGGCCCAGTTGATGTCCATGATTGATGAGCTGGTGCAGAAGAACAGAGATGCTCCTTGTTACACAGAAGAGATGCTGGAGGCCGACAAAGAGAACCTCAAGAAAAACAAAAAAATTACCTGGTGTCCTTTCCTTTAGGGGATACCCCTCCCCCACAAATTCTGAGCTTCTGCTCCACAATGGCAAGGAGCCCACTCTACAATTCCCCGTTGTCTTTTCTGCTCACCTCCAAAGAATCCGGTTTTCTGTATTCCTTCCTTCATTCCATCTTCCTTCGTTCCCTTCCTCCCTCCTTCTTTTTTGCCTTCCTCCCTCCCTCTCTCTCCACCTCCTTCCTTTCTTCCTTCCTCCCTCCTTCTTCCCTCCCTCTCTTCCTCCCTCTCCTTCCTTCATTCTTCCTTCTTCCCTTCCTCCCTCCCCATCTCCGTCCTCCCTCCCTCCTTCCTTATTTCCCTCCCTCCCTTCTCCTTCCTTCGCCATCTCCTTCCCTCCGTCAGGGTTCCGACAGATGCCCTAATTAACTCTTGAGCCTTGAGCCAAGTTTTCAAAGAAATCCAGTTCTATATTATTAGGAGCAATCTGTCAGCAAGTACCCGAATGAAGTCAATTCTGCGGCACCTAGTTTACGGCTCAATTCTGACCCTAATTCCCCCTTCCTCTCAGGCTGTGTCATATGTCACATTCTCCAACGAGTAGAAAACACGCCTCACAGGCCGGCTCTGGTAAACGGAGGTCCAGCCTTGAATAAGTATGCGTGGAATGTGCTTTTGAACATGGCTGCCGAACTTCTCTGTCAGTTCTCTCCCCTCCCTGCCCATGGCAACTTGAGAGCAGACCAGAAATGCTTTGTGAGTTGACACCCTCCCTTCCTTCCTCTCCCCAATATCAACTGACCCCACAGTCGAGTAATTCACTACCAGCCTGGACCCATGCCCCTTGGGAAACACAGACCCTTTGGGGCTTCCCCATCTGTCAGTCCTTTGAGGTACATCAGGCCAGGAAGCCACCAACACAAGAAAGATTACAACTCCATTTTGTTGATATGGAGAAAAGCAGCAAAATCCTGAAAATGTCTCCCTTTCACCGCCCACTGGAACCAAAGTGCATCAAGAAAATGCAGCCTTGAGCTACTTTCAGGCCTACCCGTTTTCCAGGGGAAAATTCATGTTTTCTTAACAGTTGCCACCTATTTTCTGCAAAGCCATCACTGTTCTCCTTTTTATGTACACAATAATGTACATAATAAATAAAAAATAAATAAAATAAATAAATCTCCTCCTTCCTTATCCAAAAGTGTGTGTGTGTGTTTTGTGGCGGGGGAGTCAGGGAGTCAACCGCCAACTCACACTTGCACTTCACAACCATTCTGTAGCAGGTGCCATGAAATCGGGAGGGGGGGAGGGGCCGGAGGATGCTTCGGGGTCTCCGAGAAAGGCTTCAAGGACTTGGGAATGGAAGCGAGTCATTCTTAAAAACATCTTGTTTGAATTTGATTGGACATGGCGGCCCAGGGATGGGAGGCAAGTACGGGAAGGAACAGTTAACACTTGGGGATTTGGGCGCAAATTTTTCAGTTCCGGCTTTGCCCTGCTGTCGTTCACTTGACTTTTAGGAAACTCTACCTTTTTTCAATGGAGTTTTTACTTAGAAATTCAAGCTGAAACAGGTCTGACCCAGGGAGATTGGTGAAGGTGGTCCACTCGGCTGAACCAGCGTCATGCCACCCTGTGCTCAAAAGGTACAGCAGAAGGGGAAATACAGATGGTCCTTGACTTACAACCATTCACTTAGTGACTGAAGTTACAACAGCACTGAAAAAGTGACTTATGACAAGTTTTCACGTTTATGGCCCTGGCAGCATCCTTGTGGTCACGTGATCAAAATTCAGACAGTGGCAAACGGACTCCTATTTACGACAGTCGCAACGTCCTGGTTTTGCGACCTTCTGACAAAGAGGCAGTCAGAGTTCCTGAAACAGCCAGGGGGTTAACTGCACAACTGCAGCGGCTCACTGAACAATTCTTGCAAGGAAGGTCGAGACCAAACTCACTTGAACAATGTCTCACTTAGCGACAGAAATGTCGGGCTTCCGGCCCTGTGATTCTATAAGGGTCTTGGATTAGAAAGACCTCTGAGATCCTTCCGACTCTATTCTGTCATGCTGTAAAGGTCTCCTGCTTGAGCCGGGGGTTGGACTAGATGACCTCCAAGGTCCCTTCCAATTCTGTCCTTCGGTAATTATGCTGCGACCGTCATAAATACGAGTCAGTTTGCAATTGTCTGAATTTTGACCGCAGGGCTGCTGTGATGGTCCTTAAGCCCGAAAAATGGTCTGCAAGTCCCTTTTTTCCAGTGCCGTCGTCACTCTGAATGGTCACTAAATGAAACATGGTAAGTCGAGGACTATCTCCGTTGAAAGGGGGAGACGGGTGCTCTGTCTTATCTTTGATGGCTCAGGAGGCCCAGGGACCAAGGGAGGAATTGGGGAGAGGGCTGCTCAGACCTGCAGAATGACAGATCCATGGGGACCACAGTGGGTCCACGGGGTGATACAGCGAGAGTCAAGGTGGTGCCAGAATCGCAACAACCGCAAAGAGCAAAGAAGCGGCTGTTTGGTCGGCAAAGAAAAGACAGCTCGGAATTTGGCTGGAGTCTGAATTTCTGAAGAAAAACCAGACTTTGCTGGAGAGGAAATCGGATTTTTATTGAGGGAGAGGGAGAGAGAATTCATTGTATCTGTAGCGAACCTGGGTTCCTAAGGCTTCCTTTTCTATGATGGCCGAATTTGGGATGCCGGTTTGTTTCCAGGGCCATTTCCTGGCTTTGTTCCCCCATCTGGGGCATTGGATGCTTTTAAGGACCCCAACCTGCCCCTCCCCATTTCCTGGATGCCTTGATAAATGGGCCCCATCAATCTTGTTTGTGTTGAATTGGACGCCTTGCAGTCTTCTTCCTCTTCTTCTATTCTTCTTCTTCTTCTTTTTCCTCCTCCTCCACTTCTTCATCATCCTCCTCCTCTCCTTCTCCTCCTTCTCCTTCTTCTCCTCCTGCTCCTGCTCCTCCTCTTCTCCTCCTTCTCCTTCTCCTTCTCCTCCTCCTTCTTTCCTCTTTTTCCTCCTCCTCCTCTTCTCCTTCTCCTCCTCCTTCTTTCCTCTTTCTCCTCCCCCTTTTCCTTCTCCATCACTTCTGCTCTTTCTCCTTCTCCATCCCCCTCCTCTTCTTCTTCTTCTTCCTCCTCGTCCTCCTCTTCTGCCTCCTTGTCCTTCTCCATCTCTTTCTCCTCCTCCTTTTCCTTCTCCATCCCTTGTCCTCCTCCTCCCCCCTCCTCCTCCTCTTCTTCTTTTTCCTCCTCCTCCTCCTCTTCTTCGTCATCATCATCTTCTCCTCCTCCTCCTCCTCCTCCTCCTCCTCCTGTTTTAAAACATTCCCTTTTTAATCACAATATGTTCTCCCGGATTGTTAAGCCGCCACGATTCATTGGCTGCGATGGGCAGCCAGAAAAATTGGATGGATGGATGGATGGGTATATAAGGTGTAGGGGGGTGGACTAGAAGACCTCTGAGGTCCCCTTCAGCCCAGGGATTCTATGCTTTACATGGGAGGGGGTGGATCCCTTCTCCTCTTCTCCAGCACTGTATCTTCGGGAGGGGGGGGGCTGAGAATTTGGGGAGCTGCAGGGGGCTTTGGCCCCCACCCCAGCCCACTGGGACCCCCTTGGTGGGCTCTGGAAGACTCCACGAATCCACCCACCCCCCAGCCACCGCTGTTCTCAACCAAGCCCGTCTTTCAGCGGGTGTGTGTGTGTGTCTTCAGCGGCATCTGGGAGGTGGGGCGATCCCTCCCACCCGCTACTAACAAAGAAACTTTCGTCCCCCTTTGTCCCTTTCCACTCTTGCTGCGGGGAGGGGAGAGGGAGAGGGATGGGGGGGGGAACCGAGAGGCCCTTCTGCTTTGAAAAGATAAGGGGAGAAACCGACGGAGCCCCCCCCCCCTCCACTTCCTGTGACTGAGTTGGGCTTTTATCTTCAATCACCTGATTTCCAGGCGTGGGAGACAAGCGCTTTCGCTTTCGGGCTCTGGAGACAGAGTGGCTTTGGCGGTCCCTGGGAAGGGCTGTAGGCGGGAGGGGGAGGCAGAGAGGGAGGGGGGAGGCATGGAGGAGAGGAGAGGGGGGGGGGGGTGAAGGAGACAGAGAGCGGGAGGGGGAGAGGGAACAGGGAATTCAGGCAAGTCCTTAAAGACCCAACTCCACAATATTTCCCCCTCTGTCCCTTCTATGGTTCTGTCTGTCAGGGTCCCCTGCTTGAGAGCAGGGGGTTGGACTGGATGACCTCCAAAGGGCTCTCCAACTCTCGGATTCTGTAATTCTTGCCAGGGTCCCCTGCTCGAGGAGGCGGTTGGACTAGGTGGCCTCTAAGGTCCCTTCCAGCTCTATTCCGACTGAAGACCTCCAGAGAGAGCGAGAAAGACCCCCTCCCTGACCCCATTTCCAAATGAGCAAGGAAACGCCCTCTCTTTCCCCACCCCAGTCTTGCAGCCAGAGACTCCACCCACTTTCCCCTCGCGCGTTAGACTCCGCCCCCAACGCTGCCTAGAGAGCGTTCTCGAGCCGCGGCGGGAACAAACGAAGGTGGTTCGGGTCCCCAGCTAGTCCTCAACGTACGACAGTTCATTTAGCGACCGTTTGAAGTCACGACTGTCAGCGTTCCAGAAAACCCCCGACTCCCAGTAAAGACGCGGAAGCAGGAATTTTCCAAAGTTCGTTTTATTAGAATAGGTAACCTGGCGCATCTGGGAAATCCCGAATCTGAAAAGCCCGGGCTTTCCTTCGGTAATCCAAAACTCCCAAAACCTCCCCCTTTCTCCTCAATTGATCACATGCTCCAATCAACATCCGTTCCACCTGGACCCAGTCCCTGACCACTCCTCCTCCAGGCGCTGGATCGCCCTGACCTTGACCGATAGGAAGAATGCTATTATGTCTACTATTTCCCTTCTCCTCAATCCCCCCTCCTACTTTCCCACACACGAGGAGGTGGCAGCATTGAAGCTTCCTGCCTAATATGGCTTCCAAGGCTGACAATGACGGCCATGAAAAAGAGGGCCTTAGGACCATTTTTCCCCCCTCACTTAACAACCGTGGTCGCGGGATCCAAATTCGGACGCTTGGCAAGTGATTCGTACTGACGACGGTCGCAGCTTGCAATGCGTCATCCTACAGGCCGTCCTCGGTTTACGACAGTTCGTCTGGTGACGGTTCGAAGTGACAACGGCGCTGAACAAAGGGACTTGTGGCCGTTTCTCACTCTTATGACCGTGGCAGCATCCCGCGATCCACTTTTGTGGCCTTCTGAACGAGAGGAGTCAAAGGGGAAAGCCGGTTTCCCTGAATGGCTTGGTTGCTCCCTTAACAACGGCAGCGATTTGCTTAAACGACAGTGGTGAGCAAAGCCGTAAAATGAGGCAAAACTGACTTCACAGACATCTCGCTTAGCGTTGTAAATTTTGGGGGAGGGGGGGGTCCATTGGCGTCGTAACCCGAGGATTGCCTGTACAGAGTGGGGAGTCACCAGCCGTTTTCAGCTTCGAGGCTCATACAGTGGGGCAAAAAAGTATTTCGTCAGCCACCAATTGTGCAAGTTCTCCCACTTAAAAAGACGAGAGAGGCCTGTAATGGTCGTCACAGGTAGACCTCAACTATGAGAGACAAAATGAGAAAACAAATCCAGACAATCATCATTGCCTGATTTGGAAAGAATCTATTTGCAAATTATGGTGGAAAATAAGTATTTGGTCAATATCCAAAGTTCATCTCAATACTTTGTTATATATCCTTTGTTGGCAATGACAGAGGTCAAACGTTTTCTGTAAGTCTTCACAAGGTTGGCACACACTGTTGCTGGTATGTTGGCCCATTCCTCCATGCAGGTCTCCTCTAGAGCAGGGATGTTTTGGGGCTGTCGCTGGGCAACACGGACTTTCAACTCCCCTCCAAAGGTTTTCTATGGGGTTGAGATCTGGAGATTGGCTAGGCCGCTCCAGGACTTTGAAATTCTTCTTACGAAGCCACTCCTTCGTTGCCCGTGTTTGGGATCATTGTCATGCTGAAAGACCCAGCCACGTTTCATCTTCAATGCCCTTGCTGATGGAAGGAGGTTTGCACTCAAAATCTCACGATACATGGCCCCATTCATTCTTTCCTGTACATGGATCAGTCGTCCTGGTCCCTTTGCAGAGAAACAGCCCCAAAGCATGATGTTGCCACCCCCGTGCTTCACAGTAGGTATGGTGTTCTTTGGATGCAACTCGGCATTCTCTCTCCTCCAAACACGACGAGTTGCGTTTCTACCAAACAGTTCTACTTTGGTTTCATCTGACCATATGACACTCTCCCAATCCTCTTCTGGATCATCCAGATGCTCTCTAGCAAACTTCAGACGGGCCCGGACATGTACTGGCTTAAGCAGGGGGACACGTCTGGCACTGCAGGATCCGAGTCCCTGGCGGCGTAGTGTGTTACTGATGGTAACCTTTGTTACGTTGGTCCCAGCTCTCTGCAGGTCATTCACTAGGTCCCCCCCGTGTGGTTCTGGGATTTTTGCTCACCGTTCTTGTGATCATTTTGACCCCACGGGGTGAGATCTTGCGTGGAGCCCCAGAGCGAGGGAGATTATCAGTGGTCTTGTATGTCTTCCATTTTCTAATTATTGCTCCCACAGTTGATTTCTTCAGACCAAGCTGCTTGCCTATTGCAGATTCTGTCTTCCCAGCCTGGTGCAGGTCTACAATTTTGTTTCTGGTGTCCTTCGACGGCTCTTTGGTCTTCACCATAGTGGAGTTTGGAGTGTGACTGTTTGAGGTTGTGGACAGGTGTCTTTTATACTGATAACAAGTTCAAACAGGTGCCATTAATACAGGTAATGAGTGGAGGACAGAGGAGCCTTTTAAAGAAGAAGTTACAGGTCTGTCAGAGCCAGACATCTTGCTTGTTTGTAGTTGACCAAATACTTATTTTCCACCATAATTTGCAAATAAATTCTTTCCAAATCAGACAAGGTTGATTGTCTGGATTTGTTTTCTCATTTTGTCTCTCATAGTTGAGGTCTACCTATGATGACAATTACAGGCCTCTCTCGTCTTTTTAAGTGGGAGAACTTGCACAATTGGTGGCTGACTAAATACTTTTTTGCCCCACTGTAAATCTAACCCCAAGAGGGGAAGGGCTGGTTGAAAAGGAGGTGGGGACAGGATCAGATGGGTCAGCCCCATAGGCGGTGAGGAAGGGGGCGGGCCTTTTTTAAACCCCATCCCCTCTGATTCTTGCTTGTCTTTTGGAGGAGGTGAGTTCCTGACCTTTGGCTGATTCTGTTTTCTTTTTCATTCAGAAATCCGGGGTTTCTGCAATTCGACGTGTCTGGAAATGGCTGGAAGCACCCAAGGTAAAGTCTTGAACACTGGGGTGGGGGTGGGATGTGGAGGCCTGCTGTCCTGGGTGGAGGGTGAGGCTACGACGACCTTACGCTTGTCAAGTGCTGAGGAAATTCAGGGGGTTCAAATGAGCCCAGGGAGTCCTCAGCTGACGACCGGAATGGATCCCAAATCTTACCTTGTTAAGTGAGACTTTGAAAGGAGTTTGGCCCCATCGGATGACTTTTCTTCCCACGGTTGTTAAGCGAATCACTGAAGTTGTTAAATCACTCAAGAAGTGAATTCGGCTTCCTCGTGGACTTGGCTTGTCAGAAGGTCTTCAAAGGGGATAGCGTGACACACATGCCCCGGGGACGCTGCGACCGTCATAAATACGAACCAATTGCCAAGCGTCCAAACGTGACCATGGGGGACACTGCAGCTGTTCGGACGTGTGAAAAATGGTCAGTGCTGTTGTAAGTTTGAATGTACATGACCTGTTGTAAGATGAGGAGCGCCTGTTATAAAGATTCATTGCAAGGTTAAGCTCTGTACAGGAATCTGACCTACTAACGGTCAGGGGAAATGAGCTAAGAGATAAGAAAGGCATTCAGGGTGGGCTGAATTTAGATTGCTTGTGAGCGCACAAGGATTCGTCCTTATGATGCTTTTGATCACCTCCCTCAGAGATATATATATGGATGGATGGATGGATGGATGGATGATAAATAGAGATAAATGATAGATGATTGATCAATTTACAGGGATGGATGGATGGATGATAAATAGAGGTAAATGATAGATGATTGATCAATTTACAGGGATGGATGGAGGATGGATGTCAAGTGCCAGGAAAATCAGGAGATTCAGGTCAAATAAGTGTAAAGATTAATTCCAAGCTTAAGCTCACTACAAGAATCTGACCTACTGACAGTCAATGAGTGGGAGATAAGAAAGGCATTTGAGTTGGGCTAAATTTACATCTCTTCTGAAAACGCAGGGATTCATGATTTATGATGCCTTTGACCCTTTCCTCGGCCTGGTCATCTCCCACATGGATGGATGGAGGATGGTTGATGATAGATAAATGAGAGATGAGAGTGAGGGGGAAGGGAGGGCGAGAGAGAGAGATGTCAAACTCCAGGAAAATCAGTGATTCAGGCAGTTAAATGAGTATCAAGATTTAGTGCAAGCTTAAGCTCTCTACAAGAATCTGATCTACTAACAGAAATGAGTGGGAGATAAGGAAGGCACTCAGAATGGGCTGGATTTAGATCGCTTGTGGTTGCACAGGGATTCATGTCTGATGAAGTCTCTGACGATCCCAGCTGAGTTGCCTGATCGTCAGAGGCTTTTCAAAGCATTGGAAAAAATGCTTTGAAAAGTTTTTTTAAAAAAAAGTTGGCCACGCCCACCCAGTCACATTACGGCTCGCCCCCCCCACCAAGCCACACCCACAGAACCGGTAGTAACAAATTTTACATTTCACCCCTGCTTTGACGCCTCCCTCGGGCACAACCTATTCATCTACAATGCTGCTGACCAGACCCTTTCTTCTCTCCTCTCCCCCTTTGGCTTGTAGGGCCCGAACGGAGGATCATCCTGGTGGGCAAAACTGGCAACGGGAAAAGTGCAACAGGAAACACAATCCTGGGAAGCCAAGTCTTTGAATCCAAGATGGCTTTCGGTTCCATCACCAAATGTTGCCAAAGGGAGGAGGCCCAGCTGAACGGTAGGAAGTGGTGGTCGTGGATACGCCCGGATTCCTCGACACCGGGCGTCCTGAGCCAGAAATATCCACCGAAGTGAGCAAGTGCATGAAGTATTGTTCCCCGGGTCCGCACGTCATTCTGCAGATGATTCGTCCCGGCCGTTTTACCCAGGAGGAGAAGGATGTCGCTCGGTTGATCAAGGAGATCTTCGGCCTGAAGGCCAAGAATTACATCATCCTCTTGTTCACCCGGAAGGAGGACCTGGAAGGGACCTCGCTCGAGAAGTTCATGCAGAAGGAACCCTCTCTTTCAGCTCAGGCATCCCAGTGCGGTTTCCGCTACCTGGCTTTCAACAACAAGGCCCCAGGAGAAGAACGAGAAGCTCAGGTGGTCCAACTGATGACCATGATTGATGAGTTGGTGGAGAAGAACAAAGGTGCTCCTTGCTACACAGAAGACATGATGAAGTCGGACCAGAAGACGCTGATGGCAAACTGTGCCCGGTTGTGTTCTCTTTTCTGACGGACGCACGAAGGTCTAATTGAGACCCTGCTCCATGGGGACAAAACTCCACAATTTCCTTTTCTCCCTTTCTTTTTTTGGGTAACCAAGATTTATGGTTGAGTCTTTCTGAGCCAATTTCTTCTCCCGATTATCCGGTTTCTACCGTCAGATGAAAGGACTTCCTTAAATCTCGTCCCCCCCCGATATCAAGTGGCCCAACAGCCGAATTCTCTACCAGCCTAGATCTGTGTCCCTTTGGAAGCACAAACTTTTTGGGGCTTCCCCGTCCATCAATCCTTCAAGGGAGACCAGGCTGAGAAACCACCAAACACCAGAAATGTTACGACTTCATTGGTACAGATTATAGTCGCCAAATTTTTGTTCCCGCTGGCACCAAAGAGCATCAAGGCTGAGCAGCCTCGATGTTCTTTCTCACCCGTCCTGTTTTCCTGGGACGAATCCAGGTTTTCTTAACGGCTTCCCCAATTTTCCACCAGAGGACTTTCTCTGGAGTTCTCCACATACAACCGGGGGGGGGGGGGGCTGATACACAGGCTGTACACAGGCTATACACGGGGCCACAGCAGGTCAGAAACTGGGCCACGCAAACAAGCGAAGCCCCATCCGTGGGATGCAGGGAGTGTGCAAAACCTCAGCACTCCCTATGGTCAGCGGAAAAACCTCTCTACACCAGGGATGTCAAACTGAAGGCCGCAGGCCACATCCAGCCTATAGGGCCGTCCTGGAAAATGTAAAGTGCCAGCAGTTTGGGGAGTGGTGTCAAGCTGGCCACGCCCACTCAGTTGGCCACGCCCACCCAGCCCTCCCGAGGTCAACCACGGCCCTGATCTGGCCCTCAATGAAATTGAGTTTGATACCCCTGCTCTACATGGAAGCAGTCCCTGGTGCCCAAAAAGGTTGAGGACTGCTCCTCTACGCAAGGGCTCCACAACTCACGGGCTGTGGACCAGCAACAGGTCGTGGCCCACCAGGAACCGGGCCGCACAAGTGAGCAAAGCCCCATCCGTGTGTGTGTGTGTGCGCGTGCGCGCGATCCAGATAGGAAGTGAAACCTCCCCCCCTTCAGTAGGTGGAAAAACCAACCTCCACGGAAGCAGTCCCTGGTACCCCTAAGTTTGGCGGGGGTCCCCCATGCTGCTGTATACCCCCCTCCCCGTGGCCAACGTGGACTCAACACGGGATTCCGAGTGAGAACCTACAATTTGAATTTTAACCAGAGATCTTATTAATAAATCTTTTCCTTTCTTACAAAGGAACGTGTATCTTTTGATGGGCAGGGGAGTGGGGGTGGGCGGGGGGTGTCCTAGTCCAGCCCCCTGGCTCAAGTAGGAGACCATAACAGGATCACAGAGTTGGAAGGGATCTCAGAGGTCATCTAGTCCAGCCCCCTGCTCAAGTGGGAGATCCTTACAGAATTGCAAGAGTTGGGAAGGGGCCTTGGAGATCTTCTAGTCCAGGGGTCAGCAACCTGCGGCTCTGGAGCCGCCTGTGGCTCTTCCACCGCTCTGCTGCCGCTTTCCGTCACTCCAAATATGCGTCACAACCTCCAACATGCAACACCCACAAGCACGTGATTTATTGAGCTTTTCAACCCCCAGTAGAGGCCACCCATGGATAAATCCAAGAAAAGAAAAGTTTCCGAAGAAAACAGAAGGTTTAATTCAACTACATAAGCTAGTTCTGAGGCCGCTCAAGAAATAGTCAGGGACGGGAAGGGTTTTGTGGCTCCCGGTGTTTTCTTTTCTGGGGGAAACGGGTCCAAACGGCTCTTTGAGCGTTTAAGGTTGCTGAGCCCTGTTCTAGTCCAACCCCTTCTCAGGTGAGAGTCCCTTACAGAAGCATAGAAGAACAGAGTCAGAAGGGACCTCGGAGGTCTTCTAGTCCAGCCTCCTGCTCAAGCAGGAGACCTTTACAGAATCAAAGAGTCGGAAGGGACCTCGGAGGTCCTCTAGTCCAGCCTCCTGAAGCAGGAGACCCTGACAGAATAAGAGAGTGGGGAGGGACCTTGGAGGTCATCTAATCCAGCCCCTTGCTCAAGGAGGAGACTTACAGATATTAGAGAATTAGAAGGGGCCTCGGAGGTCATCTAGTCCACACACACACACCGCCCAGGCAAGAGAACTTTACACAATAAGAGATTGGGGAGGGATCTTGAACGTCATCTAGCCCAACCCCCTGCTCAAGCAGGAGACCCTGACAGAATAAGAGAGTGGGGAGGGACCTCAGAGATCGTCTAGTCCAACCCTCTGCTCAAGCAGGAGACCCTGACAGAATAAGAGAGTGGGGAGGGACCTTGGAGGTCATCTAATCCAGCCAGGGGACCTTGTGGGGGGGGGGGGTCATCCCAATGCCAAGGGCGGAGAAAGGAGCCGCATGGAAAACAGCCAAAACGAAAGCGAAAGTCTCTCGCTGGCGGCGGCGCTGCTCGGAAATCACGTGACTGCAAAGAAAAAGGGCCTTGAAAAATACACCCGCACTTTCCCACCCATCATAAACAGGCGGGGCGCTCAAAACGAAGAGGCTGTTTTTCTCCCCCGAGTCGCTTAATCGCACAAACAGCTGTTTCCGCCTGGGTCCCCCTCCCCCCTCCAATTCCTCCCCTCCCCCGCACCCCTCCCAGCAGAAGGCAGCCTCGCCCCCTCCCCTCTTCGCCTAGGGCTTGGCAGGACGCCGTCCACCCCGCCTTTCGCCCGGCAGGCTTTCCATCACAATTGAGCTGGAGGGTACCTCGGAGGTCATCTGGTCCAGCCCCCTGCTCAAGCGGAAGACCCTTGCAGAATCAAAGGCTTGGAAGGGACCTCGGAGGTCCTCTAGCCCAACCTCCTGAGGCAGGAGACGCTTACAGAATAAGAGAGCGGGGAGGGACCTCGGAGGTCATCTAGTCGAACCCCCTCCTCGAGCGGGAGACCTTTAGATACTCGTACAATGAAATCGCGAGGGTCGGAGGAGACCGCGGGCGTCTGCTTGGGAGACCCTTCCCCACCTCTGCCGCCCCTAACTGTACGTCGTCCCCTCTCCTCCCTCCCTCCCCCTCCAAACCCTCCCCGGGACGCAGAAAGGAGTCGCATCTCTCTAGCCGGGACAGAAGCGAGGCGGCGGCAGCGCTGCTTGGAAATCACGTGCCTGCAAAGAAGAACGAGTTGGAAGGAAGCCCCCCGCCCCCCCCCTCGCAAACACACAAACCGCAGCAACGGTAAACAGGCGGGGCGCTCCAAGGAAACAGGCAATTTTTCTCCGGCTCTATTCATCGCATTGTGTCGACTTCTCCTCCTCCCCCACCACCATTTCCTCTCGCAAAAGCCAGCCTCGCTTCCTCTAGTCTCTGCCTGCCGCTTTGCAGGGCGCCCCCCCTCCCTTTAACCCGCCCCCCTTCCATCAGAATCGAGCCCGAAGAGACCCCGGAGGTCATCTACTCCAACCCCCCCTCCCCCAGCTCAAGCAGGAGACCCTGACAGAATCACAGGGTTGGAAAGGGACCTCGGAGCTCATCTAGTCCAACCCCCTGCTCAAGGAAGAGGAGGAGGCTTGCGGAATCGAAAAGCTGGAGGGGACCTCAGAGGTCACCTGGACCAACCCTTGTCAAGCAGGGGAGCCTTAGAGAATGACAGAGTTGGAAGGGACCCTGCCCAGGCGAGAGAACGTTACACAATAAGAGATTGGGGAGGGCTCTTAAAGGTCATCTAGTCCACCCCCCCCAGCTCAAACAGGAGACCCTGACAGAATCACAGGGCTGGATGGGACCTCGGAGGTCATCTAGTCCAGCCCTCCCCCCCCCCAATCACAGGGAGGGCAAAGGCATCTCAACAGCGAAAGGAAGCGGCAGGCTCTCTCCAAGCAGCGCTGCCTAGAAATCACGTGATTGAAATTAAATGCTAAGACCACACAGACACACAGACAGAGACAGAAATAGTGGAGCAACAGTAAACAGGCGAGGCGCTCAAAGGAAAGAGGTTATTTTTCTCCGTCTCTTATTCATCGCACAACGGCCGCTTCGGCTTGTGTCGACTTCTCCTCCCCCACCACCACTTCCTCTCGCAGGAGCCAGCCTCGCCCGCTTTGCAGTGTAAGGTCCAACTGTACGCTTAAGGCCCTCAGTGAACCAAACAGAAGGACTTAAACGGAGGCTTAATGAATAAACAAATCAACCTTTAATCTTTGATCAAAGACAAAAGGCTGGGTAAAGCCATTCCAAACCCATACAAAGAGAGATGTATGTGGGAGGGCTCACGCCTTCCGAGAAGATGTAACCTCTCTTTATACCTTTAAAACACCAGTTAATGCAATCATACCACTTGTCCCGAGTGATTGGATTAAGCGAAAAGAGAGTGGATAAGGATATACTTAGTAAAGTATAAAGATAACCTTGATGAGTATTACATTTCCTAATAGTGAGTTTTAAATTAAGAACTGAGCATTGGTAGTGTAGTTCCATGCTTATTACATATAAATACCAACAATGACTTCACCGTCATGAGGATGAATGTGGGACTAGGCTATGAAATATATAACGTGTAGAGGAGAAGAATATATATAGATATGTAAAAGAATAGAAATGAAATGTCAAATGTAAGATATTATCTCTCTTTATGAATATTTTATTATGGTTTTAATTGTTTTTATAATCGTTGGATAATTTAATAAAGTTTGTTTAAAAAAAAACAACACCGGTTAAATTCCCAATTCTGGCCCCCTAATTTAGGTTTGTGTATTCCTTGTTACCCTGCAAGGGAATAAAAACTTCCCAGTTAGTCTTATCTTAAGCATTCCTTTGTTTGCTCAATTGGCTATTTAGCCCCCTGGTTCTGCAGGGCAGGAGTTTATCCAGATCAAACATAAATGTAAATTATCCCTTGGAGATACGTACCAGGCCCTTAGATGGCACAAGAAAAACAGGAAGAAGATTTATTATTATTATTATTATTATTATTATTATTATTATTATTATATTATATTTATATACCGCTCTACTCCCGGGGGACTCAGGGCGGTGTACAGACAAATGATAAAATACATATAATACAAATATTTTAAAGAATTGATTAAAATACAATTAAATAATTTGGTCTTAAACCTAAAATTAAAACTCTAAATTTATGAGATTAAGATTTAAAAATATAAGAGCAATTTTAGAAGAGGTTAGTCCAGGCCAGCCTGCTGGAATAGAAATGTCTTGAGGGCACGGCGGAAAGCGCGGAGATCTGGGATTGTCCGTATCTCCGGGGGGAGCTTGTTCCACATGGTGGGTGCCCCCACAGAGAAGGCTCTCCCCCTGGGGGCCATCAGTCGACACTGTTTGACCGACGGCACCCTGAGAAGCCCCTCTCTATGGGAGCGTACTGGTCGGTGAGAGGGTACTGGTGGCAGAAGGCGGTCTCGAAGATAGCCCGGTCCTAAGCCATGGAGCGTTCTAAAGGTGGTAACCAAAACCTTGAAGTGCACCTGGAAGAACACAGGAAGCCAGTGCAGCTCGCGCAGGAGGGGTGTCACATGGGAGCGCCACATCGCTCCCATAACTACCCGCGCGGCTGCATTCTGGACCAACTGGAGCCTCCGGGTGCTCTTCAAGGGGAGCCCCATGTAGAGAGCATTGCAGTAGTCTTTTACTAAATCTAGTATGTCAGTATTTTATATTCTATCCTTATTATTGTTTCCCTACAGCAGGGCACCCCCCCCCTTTAACCCGCCCCTCTTCCATCAGAATCAAGCTGGAAGGGAACCTTGGAGATCATCTAGTCCAACCCCTTTCCCCGGGCAGAGAATAAGAGATTGGGGAGGGACCTTGGTGGCGCAGCAGACTAAAGTGCTGTTAAGTAGCACCAGCTGCCTGCAATTACTGCAAGTTCGAATCTCACCAGGCTCAAGGTTGACTCAGCCTTCCATCCTTCCGAGGGAGGTAAAATGAGGGGGCAATAAGCTGACTTTGTATAAAAAAAGAACACCGCTTTGCGGGGGGAGCAAAAAGCCCTACTAAGCAGATATATACAAAAGTATTAAGGCTATTGCTTAACGCATTGTAAGCCACCCTGAGTCTCCGGAGAAGGGCGGCATATAAATTGAACCAATAAACAATAAACCAATAAAACTTGAAGGTCATCTACTCCAACCCCCTGCTCAAGCGTTACAGAAGGACAGAATCACGGAGTTGAAAGGGTCCTTAGAGGTCATCCAGCCCATCCCCCTGCAGGAGACCTGATACCATTTCAGACAGAGGGCTGCCCACTCTCTTCTTCAAAACCTCTCGTGTTGGAGCACCCGCAAGTTCCGGTGCCTGGTGGCCGTGCGGATCTGGATGGGGAGAAACAGGCTCAGACTCAACCCCTCCAAGACCGAGTGGCTGTGGTTTCCAGCATCCCATTATAGCCAGCTGGTTCCATCGCTGACTATTGGGGGTGAGATTTTGGCCCCCTCAGAGAGGGCTCGCAACTTGGGTGTCCTCCTGGACTCACAGCTGTCTTTAGAAGACCATCTGACGGTGGTCAGGGGGGCTTTTTATCAGGTTCGCCTGATTCACCAGTTGCGTCCCTTTCTGGATTGGGACTCCTTGCGCACGGTCACTCATGCCCTCATCACTCCCCGTCTGGACTGCTGTAATGCTCTCTACATGGGGCTCCCCTTGAAGAGCACCCAGAGGCTCCAACTGGTCCAGAATGCAGCCGCGTGGGTGATTATGGGAGTGACACAGCACTCCCATGTAACACCTCTCCTGCGTGAGCTGCACTGGCTCCCAGTGGTCTTCTGGGTGCAATTCAAGGTGTTGGTTACCATCTTTAGAGCGCTCCATGGCTTAGGACCTGGGTACTTACGAGATCGCCTTCTGCTACCGATAGCTTCCCACCGGCCAGTACACTCCCACAGAGAAGGACTCCTCAGGGTGTCATCGGCCAGACAATGTTAACTGGCGACCTCCAGGGGGAGAGCCTTCTCTGTGGGGGCATCCGCCCTCTGGAATGAATTGCCCCTGGAGATACAGATGATCCCTGACCTACGCACCTTTCACCATGCCCTCAAGACGTTATTGTTCCAACAAACTGGGCTGGTTTAAACATTAATTTTGATCGGTTGCTTTTATTTTATTTGTTAATGATTCGGGGCCAAATTATTTAATATGTTTTTAAATTGCTTTTAAATTTTATATATGTGTTTGTTTTATTTTGGGGCTGTGCACTGCCCTGAGTCCTTCAGGAGAAGGGCGGTATAAATTAGATTAAATAAATAAATAAACAAAATAAAAAATAAATAAATAAACATCCCTTCTAGCCATTGTTTTATCTGGTGCCAAAAGTCTCTGGCTTTCGGGCATTCCCACCACATAGGATAAAAAGTCCCTGGCATTGCCCGGCATTTCCAACACATCGGTGAAAGGTTTTTGCTCATTTTAGCTAGTCTTGTGGGTGGGAGATGCCACCTGTAGAACATCTTGTATAGATTTTCTTTATACCTGGTAGCTAGTTTTCTATTTCTTTCCCATAATTCCTGCCGATTGACTCAATTGGTGCTATAACCAAAGTTTTTACTCCAAGTTAACATGGTTTCTTTCACTTATTTATTTATTTATTTATTTATTAAATTTATATACGGCCCTACTCCCGAAGGACTCAGGGCGGTGCACAGTTGAACGAAATATACATGTAATAAAGGAATTGGAGAAAAAAACCAATTTAAAAATACAATTAAATAGTTAGGTTCAGATATAGAATTGAATTAGATCATTTCAAATTTATGGGGTAGATTCAGAATATAAAATTTAAAGTAGTTTTAGACGAGGTTAGGTCAGGCCGGCCTGCTTGAAAAGAAATGTTTTGAGGGCACAGCGGAATGCACAAAGATCCGGGATTATCTGAATCTCCGAGGGCAGCTCATTCCAGATGGTAGGTGCTCCCACAGAGAAGGCTTTCCCCCTGGGGGCCGCCAGTTGACACTGTTTGATCGACGGCACCCTGAGAAGTCCCTCTCTATGGGAGCGTACTGGTCTGTGGGAGGTTATTGGTGGCAGAAGGCGGTCTCGTAAGTATCCCGGTCCTAAGCCATGGAGCGCTTTAAAGATGGTAACTGAAACCTTGAAGCGCACCCGGAAGACCACAGGGAGCCAGTGCAGCTCGCGTAGGAGGGGAGCCACATGGGAATGCCACGTTGCTCCCTAACAACCCGTGCGGCCGCATTCTGGACCAACTGGAGCCTCCGAGTGCTCTTCAAGGGGAGCCCCATGTAGAGAGCATTGCAGTAGTCCATGCGGGAAGAGACGAGGGCATGAGTGACTGTCTTTAATGAATCCCGATCCAGAAAGGGACGCAACTGGTGTATCAGGTGAACCTGATAAAAAGCTCTCTTGGCCACAGCTGTCAGATGTTCTTCTAAAGAGAGCTGTGAGTCCAGGAGGACACCTAAGTTGCGGGCCCTCTCTGTGGGGGCCAATGACTCACCCCCCAATAGTCAGTGATGGTGCCACTGACTATAACGGGATGATGGAAACCACAGCCACTCGGTCTTGGATGGGTTTAGTCTGAGTCTGTTTCTCCCCATCCAGATCCGTACAGCCTCCAGGCACTGGGACATCACTTCAAGAGCATCATTGGGGTGGTTCGGGGTGGAGATGTACAGCTGGGTGTCATCAGCGTACTGGTGGTACTTCACCCTGAAACCATGGATGATCTCACCCAGTGGCTTCACATAAATGTTGAACAGGAGGGGTGAAAGAACCAACCCTTGTGGCACCCCGCAAACAAGAGGCCTTGGGGTCGACCTCTGCCCTCCTGTCAACACAGTCTGCGATCAGTTAGAGAGAAAGGAGGAGAACCACCGCAGTACGGTGCCCCCCACTCCCAGCTCTTCCAACCAATGCAGCATGATACCATGGTCGATGGTATCAAAAGCCACTGAGAGGTCTAATAGGACCAAGACAGAGGAGCAACCTCTGTCCCGAGCTCTCCAGAGATCATCAACCAATGTGACCAATGCCATTTTCGTGCTGTATCCAGGCCTGAAGCCCGACTGGAAGAGATCCAGATAAGCTGATTCATCCAGGTACTGAGGGAGCTGTCATGCCACCACACTCTCAACAACCTTCGCAACAAAGCGAAGGTTGGAGACTAGACGGTAATTAGCCAATACTGCCAGGTCCAGGGAAGGCTTCTTGAGGAGAGGTCTCACCACTGCCTCTTTCAAGACAGTAGGAAAAACACCCTCGCTCAGAGGGGCATTTATGATTACCTGGAGCCAGCCTCATGTGAACTCCCGGGCAGCCAGCACCAACCAGGAGGGACACGGGTCCAATAAACATGTGGTAGCATTCAGTCTCCCTAGTATCCTGTTCACGTTTTCGAGAGTCACAGAGTCAAACTCTTTCCAGATAATATTCTCAAGACTTGCCTCCATCCCTTCCCCTGAATCTACTATGTCAGAGTCCAGGTGTTCCCGAATCTGAGCGATTTTATCATACAGATATTGTCCAAAATCCTCGGCTCTACCCTCCAAGGGGTCCTCCCACGCTTCCTGAAGTAACAGGGAGCATGTCACCCTAAACAGTGTAGCCGGGCTGTTATCTGTTGATGCAATAAGAGCGGAACAATAGTTATACTTTGCTGCTTTTATCGCCACTAGATAAGTCTTAATGTGAGATCTTATCAGTGTTCGGTCAGATTCAGTTTGGCTGGCCCTCCAATCACTCTCCAGACATCTTTTCCGACGTTTCATCTCTCTCAGCTCCTCAGTGAACCAAGGAGCTAAGCGAGATCAGTGTCGGGCCAGAGGCCGCAAAGGCACGACTCGATTCAAAGCTCCGGCAGCCACCCTATCCCAGGTGACCACCAGGTCCTCGGTCGAGCCGTGAGTCAGCAAAATGGCCCAAGCTCCATCTGGAACCGCTTCGGGTCCATCAGGCGCCTGGACAGAACCATTTGATCGGTTCCGCCTCCCTGCAATGGGGTGTAGTGGTTCGAAGGTCAAAGCGAAGGAGGGAATGATCTGACCATGACAAGGGTTCAGTTACTATATCCCCGATATCGAGATCATTCAAACACTGACCAGAGACAAAAATCAAGTCTAGAGTGTTTCCCTCAGTGTGAGTGGGGTCATGCACTAATTGGGTCAGGTTCATAGCCGTCATGGAAGCCATGAACTCCCTCGGCATCTCAGACGCTTCACCGATGGATGACTTGTTCTTCAAACATAGTCTGTTCCAGTAAGTATGGGTATATTTTTCTAATCACCTCCTCCTCTGTTCCCAATAAAAATTTTATCTAATTCCATTGACTCTGTTTTTGTGCCCCGTTCTTTTTTTTTTTTTTTTTTGTCTTTCGTGTATTTTGATTGGACTTGGAGATATCCCCACCATTCAAGTTTTATTCCTTCCTCATGCAAGTTTTTCCTAGATTTCAATTCTTCTCTTCGATTTAATAGAACTTAGTATGTAATTACTCTTCCTAATTTAATAAAATTTGGGTGTGTGGACATCTCCAATGTCGAAAGCCAATTCGGAATTTCCATATAATTATGTTGCTTAGTTTTAACCCAAACATCTAATAGTGCCCGTCGGATGAAATGCTTCTGGAAATACTGGTGAGCCTTATGTCTCTCTTCCCAGAGGATAGCGTGCCACTCTATCTGCATGTCATGGCCTTCCAGCGTTAATAGCCTCCTATTTTTTTAGATGTATCCAATCTCTCACCCATGCGAGTGTTGCTGTTTGGTAGTATTTTTCCCAGCCTGGAAGACCGAATCCCTCTCTTTCCTTAGAGTCCTAATGTCAGGTGTGCCTCCTTTCAATACTCAAGAAAGAAAAACTCTGACTCCATTTTTATAGAGAAAGGTACTTTTACCGAGTATGAACTGAATGCAACCAAAGAAAAGCAAGGTCTGAGGCAAAAGGCGCGAAAATTACATATAGAAAGCATCCCCAAAACCCTTCCCCCAACCGTCCAGCCAGAATTATCCAATCCACATTCCCCCCAGGGGTCATGTGGAGTGCAATGTCTGATGGTGCCATCCTCCTGCTATGCCAGGACGGTCGACCTTGAGTTGTTATCAGCTTCAAAGAAAACACGGAAGAAAGTTTTCTCTTCTCTTCTCTACCAACTTACTTCATCCTTCCCAGACATTCCAATAGCTCCCCCCTCCCTCCGTTACAATGGCAGCTGAGCAAGCAAGCAATGAAAAAGCGAAGGCTGACATTCGGCCCTCCTGCAGAAGAGATATTATTCCTACGAGAAAACCAGAATAAGAGAAAATAGGTAATTATAGAACCAGGAACATGACAATAGCATCAAGATTAAGGTTTATCAGGATATTTGGAAAAGAACAATTGCAGTTGTTTTGAAGCCCGAACATCTCGTTTATTCACCCATTCAGCTTGAGCTAGCGGGAAATGTTTCCAGGCCACCAAGTACTGTGCCTTACCGCGATGTTTTCTGATATCCAATATTTCTTTGACTTCAAAATGTTGTTCCCCTTCAATTAGTATGGGGACAAGAGGAGGGTCTTGGTCCGGACACAAAGGGGACGAACGCTCAGGTTTCAGCAGACTGACATGAAATACTGGATGAATTCTTCACAAGTTTTTGGGTAACTCTAATTGCACCGTAACTGGGTTAACTATGCGGACTATAGGAAAAGGACCCACGTATTTGAGACCAGGTTTTTTCGACTTTTGGGTAGTTTGCAAGTATCTGGTGGAAATGAAAACCTTATCTCCTACCATATAATCCCCACCTTGACGTGTTTTCTTATCAATTTAGACTTTATGAGCTTGGTGAGCCTCATCCAAGGCCTTGCGTGTTACTGACCAAGTACCACATAACTGTTCAATCCATTCAGCCAAAGAGGGTGTCTGTGGGTTTCCTGAGGTAACTCCATTATGGGTACAAAATCTTGGCTGGAGGCTACTTTAAAGAGAGTAAACCCAGTACTGCTGTGTATGGAGTTACTATAGGTGACTTCTGCAAACGGTAGCAAGTCTGCCCAGTTATGTTGCTGATAGTTTATGTAACATCTAAGATATTGTTCTAACACCGAATTAGTTCTCTCACAAGCCCCATTGGTCTGAGGGTGGTGGACCGAGCTTAACCCTTGGGCAGAGCCTAACAGCCCTAAGAACTCTTTCCAAAAGTGGGAGGTGAACTGGACCCCTCTATCTGAGATTATTCGCTCTGAAGCCCCATGTAATCTGTACACATGCTGGACAAACAACTTTGCAAGCGTTTTAGCAGAAGGGATCTTGGGACATAGGATAAAATGCACTTGTTTAGAGAACAAATCAGTAACCACCCAAATGACTGTATTAAGAGTTTAAGAGTTTATTGGATTTTTATACCGCCCTTCTCCCGGAGGGACTCAGGACGGTGTACAGCCACATTTAAAACACATGAATTTATAAAATTTAAAACAAATTAAAACAAATATATACAATTTGGCCCTCAAATTAAAACATACATACACCCACTTAAAATTCATATATTAGGCCAGTCCGGCTTGCTGAAACAGGAAGGTCTTTAGGGCAAGCCGAAAAGTACGCAGGTCGGGACTAAGACGAAGCTCTAGGGGCAGCTCATTCCAAAAGGCTGGTGCCCCCACAGAGAAGGCTCTCCCCCTGGGTGTCACCAGTCAGCCTTGTTTGGCTGACGGCACCCTGAGGAGTCCCTCTCTATGGGAGCGTATTGGCCGGTGGGAGGTTGTTGATGGCAGAAGGCGGTCTCGTATGTACCCCCACTTATTCCCCCCACTTTCAGGCAATTCAACAATAAAATCCATGGAAATTTCCTCCCATGGGGCTCCCAGCCTGGCAACATTCTGAAGCAGTCCAGGTGACTTCCCGGGAGGTCTCTTTGCCAAAGCACATACGGGGCAACTCGCCACGTATGCTTCTATGTCCTTCTTCAGTGCTGGCCACCAGAATTGTTGTTTAACCAAGTGTAATGTTTTCATGAAACCAAAATGCCCAGCGATTTTAGCATCATGGGCGTATTGTAATACTGTTCCTCTCAGGCTGGTGGGGACATACAGCTTAGCTCTCACCCAAGCGAGCCCCTCTCGAAGTGTACACTCATTTGAGTGGGCTAAAAACCACTTGTCAGTTTTTAGAGCTTCTTTCAGCTGCTTGCTCAAGTCACCTGACAAAGTTAGATCTATTTTTGCCTGAGCTCTAGTAACCACTGGTGCCGCCAGCTGTTTCGAGGGGATAATCAGATGAACCACTTCCTCTCTAACGCTATTGTATTGAGGCAGTCTCAAAAGGGCATCTGCCATAAAGTTCTTCCCCCCAGGAAGGTAGTGCAGGGAGAAATTAAATCATTTAAAGTGTTGAGCCCAATGGACTTGCCTGGGAGACAGCTTTCGTGGTGTTTTCAAAGCTTCTAAGTTTTTGTGGTCAGTCCACACTTCATACAGGTGCTTCACCCCTTCAAGGAAGTGTCTCCATGTTAACAGCCCCCAACAAACAGCAAAAGCCTCTTTCTCCCATATGGCCCACCTCCTCTTGAAGTAGGAAAAATGGGACCAGGCCAAGCTCTTCAATGCTTCGTTATATTTCATCAATTCCTTCCTGACAACGAGGGGAACTTAATTCCTGATCAAAGGTTTGGGCCTATATTATTGAATATTTGGTCTAATTCAAATTCTAGCCCAGTTCACTCTCAGTCTCCAATAATTTCCAAGAGGTATAGGCACAGGGTTTATTTATTATTATTTATTTATTATTCGTATTTCTATGCCACCCAACTCTCCAAGGACTCTGGGCGGCTTATAACAAAGACAATATGAACAATATACAATAAGAGACATTAAAAAAACCCATACACACTGCTCATGGCCGGATCTCGCAAGATCGCAGCAGTGAGATCAACGGCCCCAAGCCTGCTGGAAAAGCCAGGTTTTCACCATTTTCCAGAAGGCCAGTAGGGTGGGAGCAGTCCGGGCCTGAGGAGGTAGCTGATTCCAGAGAGTCGGGGCAGCCACAGAGAAGGACCTCCCCCACAGACCCGCCAGCTGACACTGTTTAGCTGATGGGACCCAGAGGAGGCCAACTCTGTGGGATCTTACTGATCACTGGGAGCTATGCAGTAGAAGACGGTCTTGAAGATAGCCTGGCCCTAAGCCATATAGGGCTTTAAAGGTAATAACCAACACCTTGAATTGTGACCGGAGACCAATAGGGAGCCAGTGCAGCTCGTAGAGAATTGGTGTAATGTGGGAGTACCTAGGTGCACCCACGACCGCTCGAGTGGCTGCATTCTGGACCAACTGTAGTCTCCAAACAATTTTTAGGGGTAGCCCCATGTAGAGCGTGTTGCAATAATCCAACCATGAGCTGACAAGGGCATGAGTGACTGTGAGAAGAGCCTCCCGATCCAGGAAAGGTCGCAATTGGTGTACAAGGCGAAGCTGTACAAAGGTTCCCTTAGCCACAGCTGCTAGGTGTTGCTCTAATTTCAGCTGTGGGTCAAGGAAGACACCCAAATTGCGAACCCGTTCTGAGGCGGACAGCTTCTCCCCACCCCCAGGGCTAAGGATGGACAATAGACGTGGTCCTTGGGAGGCAATACCCACAGCCACTCGGTCTTGTCTGGGTTAAGCCTGAGCCTGTTGACTCCCATCCAGACTCTCACAGCCTCCAGGCACTGGCACATCACATCCACTGCTTCACTGAATTGATGCGAGGTAGAGATGTACAGCTGGGTATCATCGGCATACTGCTGATATCTCATCCCGTATTGTCGCATGATCTCCCCCAGCAGTTTCATGTAGATGTTGAATAGAAGGGGAGAGAGGACTGAGCCCTGAGGCACCCCATAAACAAGGGGCCTAGGGGTCGACCTCTGTCCTCCTATCAACACCGACTGAGACCGACCAGAGAGATAAGAGGAGAACCACCCTAACACGGTGCCTCCCACTCCCAACTCCCTTAGTCGGTCTTGTAGGATTGAATGGTCGATGGTGTCCAAAGCTGCTGAGAGGTTAAGTAGCACCACAATAGAGGAATGACCCCCCATCACGGGCTCGCCAGAGATCGTCCATCAGCATGAGCAAAGCAGTTTCCATAGTTTCCCCTCTGCATTTGTTTGGAATAACACCGCCCCAACGGCCACATTGCTGGCATCAGCCTGAACCACAAAGGGAGCTTCCACGTCAAGATGTTTCAGAACCGGTTTGGCAGCAAACAGTCATTTCAATTTCTCAAAAGCCACCTGACAGTCCATAGTCCATTCAAGAGGCCGGGAGGGTTTTGGCCTCTCCTCTCCTTTCGTTTTCAGAAGATTAGTAATCAGTAATGCAATTTTAGCGAACGAGGGGATGAACTGTTGATAAGAAATTAGCAAAGCCCAGGAAACTTTGTAGTTGTTTGCGGGTGCATGGGGGAGCCCATTCTAGCATGGCCCAGACGTTCTCTGGATCCATTTCTATCCCCTCATGTGAGATGCGGTACCCCAGATAGTCAATTTTAGTCTGGTGGAATTCACATTTTGATAGCTTATCATACATTTCAGCAGCCCTAAGTTACTTCAGGACGGCCCTCACCAGCTTTATGTGGTTGTCCATGGTCTCGGTGTAAATAAGAATGTCATTAAGGTAGACCAGCATCCCCTTGTACAGGTGTTCGTGCAGTATTTTGTTAATCAGTTGCATGAACACAGCAGGGGCTCCTTGCAGTCCGAAAGGGAGCACCTGAAACTGGAAACATCCCAGGGGGCAGTTGAAAGCCATTTTCCATTCGTCACCTTCCTTAATCCAAACTTTATAATACGCCTCTCGCAAGTCTAGTTTCGTAAAAAAATTTCCCTTTGCCCAGGTGGGCTAACATGTCCTTCATGAGGGGCAGGGGTAGACATTTTCTACACAGACGGTGTTTAAATTTTGATAGTCAACGACCAGACGAAAAGACCCATCCTTCTTTTCCCAGAATAATACCGGCGTCGCTACCCGCGGCCTCGCTAGTTGGATAAAGCCGCGTTTTAGGTTTTTGTCAATAAAATCTCGTAATCCCCACAAGTCCCGGAGGGATCATAGGGTAGATTTTTGGTTTAGGGAGTTTTACCCCAGGAAGGATTTCAATGGTACAGTCTGTTGGACCGGGGAGGGGGGCGGGGACAGCACATCTGCTGCCTTTTCACTGAAAACCACCCAGAGGTCCTGGTACTCTTTTGGGATCTTTTCTTCCCCCACAATGTGGTCTGTCACAGTCACCACCCTCTCACTCGCTACTTTGGCCACGCAATGGGGGTCCTCCCCTCTCTTCCCTTGTTGACTGGAGCGGATGCGCAAAATGTCCCATGGGAGAAGGGCGGGATAAAAATTTAATAAAATAAAATAAATAAAATAATGTCAGGCATGCCTCCTTTCAATACTCAAGAAAGAAAAACCCCGACTCATTTTATAGAGAAAGGTACTTTTACTGAGTATGAACTGAATGCAACCAAAGAAAAGCAAGGACTGAGGCAAAAGGCGTGAAAATTACATATAGAAAGCATCCCCAAAACCCTTCCCCCAACCGTCCAGCCAGAATTATCCAATCCGCATTCCCCCCAGGGGTCATGTGGGGTGCAGCGTGCGATGGTGCCATCCTCCTGCTGTGCCACGACGGTTGACCTTGAGTTGTTATTAGCTTCAAAGAAAACCCGGAAGAAAGTTTTCTCTTTTCCACCAGCTCACTTCCCCCCTCCCAGACATTCCAATAGCTCCCCCCTCCCCCCGTTACAATGGCAGCCAAGCAAGCAAGCAATGAAAAAGCAAAGGCAGACACCTGTAGTAGTTTTAGTTTAATTCTCAGTTTTCTACCTTGGCAGATAAATTTTGATATAATTTTATTTAAATTTCCAAAAAAGCCTTGGTTGTTTTCTTGAAGGCATTTCATGACCCAACTGGGTAACAGTATCAGTGCTAGAAGGGAGTGGGGTTTGAAGAGGAAGAGGAGGAGGAGGAGAAGAGGAGGCGAAGAGGAGGCAGAGAAGGAGGAGGAGGAGGAGGAGGAGGAGGAGGAGGAGGAGGAGGAGGGAATATCAAACACTTGTTCAGATTTGCAGTGTTTTAGATCTTCACCCTAACCCTAACCCTGGTCAATCAGATGATTGATAGGCCCTAAAGATGCCTCAAAAGTGGCTACATGTTTTTTTTCTGAATGACGCCCCCTGTGGTCAAGTAGGATTTACAAGGGAGGGGGACTGCTTGTCACTGCTCAACCTGGGGTCCGTGCCCAGAGCCTGGTCGGGGGTATTGGAGTGACAGCCTCCTCTCTTTATTTGGTGTATCTATATCTATATCTGTCTATGTCTATATCTGTCTGTGTCTGTCTGTCAGTCTGTCTCTCTGTCTGTCTGTCTATTTATCTATCAACTCAATTTCAGTGAATAACATTTCCAAACTGCTCAGCCGATGACTTAAACTTTATTTAAATGTGGTTTATTTCAGAGAACAATTCGAAGATTACAAAGACATTATTCTTGTGGGAAAACATATTCCAATATCCATCAGAAATTTGTTGTGGCCAGCAGAGCTGGCAGCAGATTCAGACAGTGAGGAGGTTGGGGAGGAAGATTGGCAGCGTTTCAAGGGAGATAAAGGTGGGTGCTTATCAACATTACTCTGGAAGACCGTGTCGACTCGAGCAGACATCGGTCGGAATCTGCACAGACTGTTTGTGAATCATTACGGGCTGTGAATGACCGTAATTCACAGCCTTCTCAATAAAAGAGGGTTTTTGGGTCTAAGATTGTGATTTGTGCTTTCTCAGGAAGCTTAGGTCAGAGCAAAACCTTTCCATCTTTTCCCATAGTTTACAACTAAACTTGGCGGTGAGTTTGATATTAGGGATGCGGTCTCCAAACTTCTCAGCTTGGCATCCCGTCTGGGGCGGAGGAACTGGGTCATGCGAGCAGCGGGACAGTGCACCTGCAGCTCGACTTGCGCAAGCGATGGGGCCGGCACGTACAGGCAGTTCTACTGCAAACTGAGCTGCGTCCACATAAATGTGCACACCTGCTCCCTGCTCATACGACTCGAGCATCACATGTGTGTCCACCAGCCCCGAGCGCGCATGAATTGAGCTGCACTTGCGTGCATGTGCGCATGCTAGCCCGTGACTCGGTTTCAAATAGGCCATGGCCTGGTAGTGGGCTACGGCCCATGGGTTGGGGAACCCTGCTTTAAGGGAACTAGCTAGAGATGCTGGTTCTTCATGACATTTGCTGGGAACCATGGGAGTCATCATCCCAATCCACACCAAAGTGGGAACCGCACAAGATGTGGCGGAGGCGACTAGCAACACCAACTTGCAGGCCGGATGTCCCCATCCGCACGTTCACGAGACATTTTGTCACTGGGACTGCCTGCCGAGTGGAGCCTGCCGAGCGGCCCTCTTGCATGGAAAGAGGACCCCAAGTGGTCCCCCATGAAGGCCAGAGCAAACTTCACCGCCCTGACAACTGCATCCCATGGCGGCCCACCAGCGATGCAGGGAGACAGGAATACACACATGGACAGAGATAGGCACCTGCTTCTCCCTCTGGCCATCACTGGGGAGAAGTGGAGAGGGAAGAGGGGCCATCCAAAAAGCAGAGGATCTAGCTCCCAAAACAATCTATCTCAAAATATTTTGTTTTTCATTTTCCCCCCCAAATCAGATAGTTTTGAAGGAAGAATTGATTTTTCGGACCCTTGTGGGATGAAATAGGGCTCCCCTCGATTCTCCTCGACTATCTTCTCAACCATTTCCATCAGCTCAGAGACCTGCTCATCCCGCTCGGCTCCCTCGGCCTTGTTGTTGAACCCGCAGAAGCGATGGTTGCACTTCTTCATCAGCTCACGCAGATTTTTGTTCTTGGCTTCTTCGATGTAGTCCTTCAGGGAATTCCCGACCAGATCCTCCTTGCAGGTGAACAGGACGATCGTACGGCTAGCGGACTTTTCCCCGAAGAGTTTCCGGACGCGCTTGGCGGCCGCTGTATCTTCATCTGTGAAGCGCCCCACCTGGGTCACAAAAATGAAGGCATGGAGTCCTGATTGGCACATCCGACGGCAGTTTTCCAGCTGCTTTTCCAAGGATTTCTCTTCCTTTTTGGAATCGAAAATAGCTGGCGTATCGATGACAGAAATTTTCCACCTTTTCCAGGTTCCCTGTTCCTCTTGGAACTCCATGGTGGTGGTCTTTGCCGCCAAGAGGGACTCAAAGTCCTGTCGGCCCAGAATGGTGTTGCCAGTGGCACTCTTCCCACCTCCGGACTTTCCGACTAGGATGAGCCGGATATTAGCATCGTCCCCTGGGAGTTTGGAAGACAGGGGGACAGTGTCAGGGCAGAGTGTAGTTACACTGCAGGAATGGAATACACTTCATGAATTCAACTGTTGACGAGAGAGAAGGGGGGGGAGAGAGAGAGAGAGAATCTGGTCCACGGGGCTGCCCTGGAAACATTGAAGGACTGGCCACAGTGCATCTGCCAGTGAAAATGGAGCTCAGGAAGACCACAGCCTTCTTGTGTTCCATTTTTGCTGGCAGAGCAATGGAAATGATGCTGAGCTGGCCATGCCCCTGGGGGTCCCTCCCTGGAGGCCAAACACAACCCTGATGCGGCCCTCAATGAAGTCAAGTTTGACACCCCTGATATAGATGAGAGATAAATAAGATACATGAGATACACGAGATGGATATACATAGATAAAGACAGACAGACAGACACACACATATGTATATATACACACACATATGTACATACACACACACAACATAACTAACAACACAATTTCATGGAATAACATTTCCAAACTGCCCAGCCGATCTTTTAAATTTTATTTAAATGTGGTTTATTTCAGAGAACGATTCATAGATTTCAGAGAAAAGCATTATTCCTCTGGGCAAATAGATTCAAATATCCATCCAAAACCATTCCATCTTTTCATCCAAAGATTTTTGTTCTGCTCAAAGCAGACCCACAGGGACCCAATAACAGTGATTTACAACTAAACAAAACTTTGGCTGTGAGGTTGCTATTAGGGGAGCTGTCTCCAAAGTTTGCGATTTGGCGTCCCGTCTGGGGCGGGGGAGAGGGGAATCGGGTCATGCAAGCAGCGGGACAGTGCGCCAACAGCTCGACTCGTGTGAGCGACAGGGCCGGGATGCACACACATGCACTTACACGCAGTTCAACTGTAAATTGAGCTGCATACACATGCGTATGCATGCCGGGGCCGCCCCTCTCGAGAGTCGAGTTGCACGTGTGTCTGCCAGCCCAGCGCTCATGTCAGTTGAGCTACACATGCGTCCATGTGTGCCGGTCCATGGCCCAGTTTCGAATAGGCCATGGCCTGGTAGTGGGTCACGGCCCATGGATTGGGGACCCATGCTTTAAAGGGACCAGCTAGAGATGCTGATTGTTCGTGACATTGGCTGTAAACTGTGGAGTTGACATCCCAACCCCCACAAAAGTGGGAATCGCACAAAATGCGACTCACAACACCAACTTCCAGGCCAGATGTCCCCATCCACACATTCACAGGACCTTTTGCCACCGGGATTTCCTTCCAAGTGGGGAAGCGGTTGCCCTGTTGCATGGAAAGATAATCCCGGACGGTCCCCCACGAACGCCGGAGCAAACCTTACCACCCTGAAAGCTGATCCCCGTGGCACCTTGCCAGCCGTGCAGGGAGACAGGAATACACATGTGTTCACGGATGTGCATGCATCCCGCTCTGGCCATCACTGGGGAGAAGTGGAGAGGGAAGAGGGGTCATCCAAAAAGCAGAGGATCTAGCTCCCAAAACAATCTATCTCAATATTTACTTTCAATTTTTTCCCCCCAATCAGATATTTTTGAAGGAAGATTTGATTTTTCCGAACCTTGTGGGACGAAATAGGGCTTCCCTTGATTCTCCTCAACTATCTTCTCAACCATCTCCATCAGCTCAGAGACCTGCTTCTCCCGCTCGCCTCCCTTGGCCTTGTTGTTGAACCCGCAGAAGCGATGGTTGCACTTTTCCAACAGCTCACACAGATCTTTGTTTTTGGCTTCTTCGATGTACTTCATCAGGGAATTTCCTACCTGATCCTCCATGCAGGTGAAAAGGATGATAGTGCGGCTGGTGGACTTGTCCCCGAAGATTTTCCGGACGCACTTGGCGGCCGCTGCATCTTTGGCCAAGAAGGGTCCCATCTGGGTCACAAAAATGATGGCATGGAGACCTGATTGGCACATCTGACGGCAGTTTTCCAGCTCTGGTTCCAGGGATTTCTCCATTTCTTCGGAATCAAAAAAAGCTGGCGTGTCGATGACACAAATTTTCCTCCCCCTCCAGGATCCCTGCTCCTTTTTGCACTTCAGGGTGGTGATCTCTGCTGTCAAGGCGGACTTGAACACGGTGTCACCAAGGATGGTGTTGCCCGTGGCGCTCTTCCCTTCTCCGGACTTTCCGACCAGGATGAGCCGGAGTTCGGCATCGTCCCCTGGGAGTTTGGAAGACAGGGGGACAGAGTTAGGGCAGAGTGTAGTTACACTGCTCAATGGAATTCAGTTCATTTATTCAACCATTTATGAGAGAGAAAGAGAGAGAGAGACAGACAGACAGACAGACAGAGTCTGGCCCATGGGGCCGCCCTGGAAACGGTGAAGGACTGGCCCTGGTGCCTTTCCTAGATGATAGATAGATAGATAGATAGATAGATAGATAGATAGATAGATAGATAGAGAGGGAAGGAGGGAGGGAGAGATGAAGAGATGGGGAGAGGGAGAGGGGATAATGATAGATAGATAAGATAGATAGACAGACAGACAGACAGATATGGAGGGAGGGAGGGAGATGGAAAGGGTGAGGGAAAGGGGGGGATAGAGAGATCGATAGATAAGGTAGATAGAGATGATAGATAATAGATAGATAAGATAGAGACAGAGGGAGGGAGAGAGATGGAGGGAGGGATAGAGAGATGGAGAGATGGAGGGGGTGAGGGAGAGAGGGGGGATAGATAGATGATAGATAGATAGATAGATAGATAGATAGATAGATAGATAGATAGA
>WNWU01000375.1:0-11292 GCA_012654045.1 Ptyas mucosa | reverse complement strand
AGGAAGGAAGGAAGGAAGGAAGGAAGGAAGGAAGGAAGGAAGGAAGGTGTCCTTTCTTGTCGCCCCCTCCTCCGAATACAGATCCTCTCGACAAAGAGGGGCGGGCACCGGGACAGGCGCTTGGGGAAGACGCAGCCTCCCCCCTCCCGCCGCCCAAACCAGCCGCACCCCCCCCCCACCTTCGCGCTGGGGATCCCCGCAACTTCGGAGGGGGCGGAGGGGAAGCCTTGTTGGGCGCCTCGAGCGGGAGAGCAAAGGGCGGCTGTCCCACGCGTGGGAACGGAAAGCGAAAGTCTCAGGCGATCTGCGCCGAGAGGGAAACTGAGGCCGGGCAGAGGCGGCTGAAGGCTTTGGGCGTCTTTGGGGCGAAGGAAACTTTCCTTTGATTGACGGGCGTGGATTCCGTGAGGTGGGGGAGGGGGAGAAGGGGGAGGGGTTAACCCCTGCCAGATTTCCTTCCTCGCGAGTGTCGCTGATTCGTTGCCTAGCAGATCGGGCGGGTCGAGGAAGGGTGGGGACCGAACCTGGGATGGGGGTGATGGCAGGGGTCTTTGCCGGTGGGGAAGGGAAGGAAGGAAGTGAGGAGAGGAAGGAAGGAGAAGAAGCAACGGAAAGAAGGAAGGAAGGAGAGGAAAGGAAAGGAAAGGAAAGAAGGAAAAGGGAGGAGGGAGGAAAAGAGGGAGAGAAGGAGAGGAAACTGGATTTTAAAATGGATTTTAATTGATTTTAAGGATTTTATGTGTAACTTTTAACCCAGAGTTTTTGTTTTATTTTTCTGTTTTATTGTTGTGAGCCGCCCTGAGTCCTCTCCGAGAAAGGGCGGCATATAAATCTAAACAAACAAACAAACAAATAAACAAACAAACAAACAAACAATGGAAAGAAGGAAGACAAGACGGAGGAACAGACAGAGGAAAGGA
The DNA here is from genome assembly GCA_012654045.1 of Ptyas mucosa. Classification (NCBI taxonomy): domain Eukaryota; kingdom Metazoa; phylum Chordata; class Lepidosauria; order Squamata; family Colubridae; genus Ptyas; species Ptyas mucosa. The sequence goes on along the minus strand of WNWU01000375.1, from coordinate 10,372 downwards.
GAGAAAACAAAAGAAAGGAAGGAAGGAAAGAGAGGACAGGAGAGGAAGGAAGGAAAAGGGAGGGAAGGAAGGAGAGGAAATGACAGAAGGAAGAAAGGAGAGGAAAGGAAGGAAGGAAGGAAGGAAAAGAGGAAAGGAAGGAATGTTGAGGCTTTGGAAACAGTGCAGAGAAGAGCAGCTAAGGTGCTAAAGGGTCTGAAGAGCATTTGTTTACAAGATTTGGGTCTGGCCAGTCTAGAGAAAAGGAAGACCAGGGGGGACGGGAGAATTTGAGGGGCTGCCCCAAAGAAGAGGGGGTCCCCTTATTTTCCAAAGCACCAGAAGGCAGGACAAGAAACAACAGATGGAAACGAACCCAAGAGAGTAGCAACCTGGAATGAAGGAGACACTTCCTCACCGGGAGGACAATTCACCCGTGGAACATCTTGAAAGCACAGAAAGCACAGTGTGGGTGCTCCGTCACGGGAGGTTTTGAAGACGTCACTTATCCGAAATCAGTATAAGTTCTCCTGCTTGAATAGGGGGTCGGACTAGAAGACCTCCGAGGTCCCTTCCAGCTCGTTCTATTCTATTCCAGTGAGGTGTGGGGGGGGGGTGGTAATTTACGGGAGTTGACTGGGATAGTTGGGTTGTTGGAGACCAGGATTCGCACTCTGTCAATGGTTTGTGTGTTCGTTTGTTTAAATACGGCGTCCAGCACCCATGGGGCATGAGGGGCCGGGACTGGGTGGAACAGTTATGCGCTGGTTCAGCTCCTTTTTCCACGGCGGGTCCCAATTGGTCCCAATATCGGTACCGGCACTGATAGTGCAATGGTGAAATCTAAAATTTGTTACTACCGGTTCTGTGGGCATGGCTTGGTGGGGCGCGGTGTGTGTGTTAATGTGACTGGGTGGGCGTGGCCAACTTTTTATATATTTTTTACTTTTAAAACCATTTTTTCTAGAAGCTCTTCGGCTGAAGAGGTTGTAGAAAAAATCCCTTTAAAAGCTTCTGACGATCCCAGCTGAGTTGCCTGATCGTCAGAGGCTTCTAAAAGCAGTTTTTTTCCTGCAACCTCTTAAGGTTTCAGACAAAATGCTTTTAAAAGTAAAAAGTTAAAAAAAAAAAAGTTGGCCACGCCCACCCAGTAACATTACCCCCCACCAAGCCACGGCCACAGAACCCGTAGAAAAAAAATTAGAACCTGCCCCTGGTTTCAGGCCTCCAGAGAGCCTCCGAGGGGGTTGGGGAAGGCTGTTTTCGCCCTCCCAGATGCATAGAGAGGATCTGGAGCCGGATGAGAAAGAAAAACGGGCCTTCCCCACCTCTACCCCAGGCCCTCCGGAGGCAGGAAACAGCCTCTTTCCCTACTTCTGGTGGGCCCAGAAGGCCTGAAAATCAGCTGGCCGGCACGTACATGCACACCAGAGCTGAGCTGGGATGCCCACTGATATTTTTTTATTTTTTATTTTATTTCGAACTTTTATACCGCCCTTCTCCCTGAGGACTCAGGGCGGTGTACAGCCAAGTAAAAAAACACACAATACAAACATTAAGAACAGTTAAAAGAATATATCAATTGGCCAAGATTTAAAAAACAACCCAATTTAAAATCGTTTAAAAAGATTTGCTTAGGCCAGGCCAACTTGTTGGAAAAAAAACGTTTTAAGGGCACGGCGGAAGGCACAGTGGTCTTGGATTCTCCTTATCTCTGGGGGCAGCTGATTCCAGAGGGTAGGAGCCCCCACAGAGAAGGCCCTCCCCCTGGGGGTCACCAGCCTACATTGCTTGGCTGATGGCACCCTGAGGAGGCCCTCTCTGTGGGAGCGCAAGGGTCGATGGGAGGTAGTCGGTGGCAGAAGGCGGTCTCGAAGATAACTAGGTCCTATGCCATGGAGCGCTTTAAAGGTGGTGACCAGCACCTTGAAGTGCACCCAGAAGACCACTGGGAGCCAGTGCAGCTCGCGCAGGAGCGGTTATGTGGGAGCGCCATGCGGCTCCCGTAATTACCCGCGCGGCCGCATTCTGGACCAGTTGGAGCCTCCGGGTGCTCCTCAAGGGGAGCCCCATGTAGAGAGCGTTACAGTAGTCCAGGCGAGAGATGATGAGGGCGTGAGTGACCGTGCACACGGAATCCCGATCAAGAAAGGGGCGCAACTGGCGGATCAGGCGAACCTGACAAAAGGTCCCCCTGGCTACAGCTGTCAGATGTTCCTCCAAGGACAGCTGCATATCCAGGAGGACTCCCAGATTGCACGCCCTCTCCACGGGGGCCAAAGACTCGCCCCCGATAGTCAGCGATGGAGTCAGCTGACTATATCGGGATGCCGGGAGCCACAGCCACTCAGTCTTGGAAAGGTTGAGCTTGAGCCTGTTCCTCCCCATCCAGATCCGTACAGCCTCCAGGCACTGGGACATCACTTCAAGGGCATCGTTGGGGTGGTCTGGGGTGGAAATGTACAGCTGGGTGTCATCAGCGTACTGATGGTATCTCACCCCCAAACCACGGATGATCTCACCCAGCAGCTTCACATAAATGTTGAACAGAAGGGGCGAGAGGACCGACCCTTGCGGCACTCCACAGATGAGAGGCCTCGAGGTCGACCTCTGCCCCCCTGTCAACACAAACTGCGACCAGTCGGAGAGAAAGGAGGAGAACCACCGTAAAACAGTGTCCCCCATCCCCAACTCTTCCAACCAGTGCAGCATGATACCATGGTCGATGGTATCAAAAGCCGCTGAGAGATCTAATAGGACCAGAACAGAGGAACAACCCTTGTCCCGAGCCCTCCAGAGATCATCAACCAACGCGACCAATGCCGTTTCTGTGCTGTGACCAGGCCTGAAACCCGACTGGAACGGATCCAGATAGGACGTTTCCTCTAGGAACTGTGGGAACTGTTGTGCGGGCCACCTGTGCCATAGGTTCATCCTCATGGCCCTACACAGTTCGTTTTTCTTGCTTAAGCGTAAAACCTTACATTTATCTACCTTGGATTTTGTTTTGATAGATACGGCCAGGGGTTCAAGTCTGTCGAGACCCTTTTGGAGCCTGAGCTTGTCCTCTTTTCCTGCCAGCTTAGTGTTCTCTGCACATTTAATGAGTTCCCCTTCTGTTCCCTCATCTAAGTCATTGATGAAGATATTAGAGAGTCCTGGGCCTAAAATGGAACCTCTGCGGTCTCCTTCATCCACCCCCCACCCACCCCCTTCAAAACACACAGCCTCTTTCAAAAGCAAGTAGATTTAATGAGAAGATTTCAGAAATGATTTCCCTCGTGAGTCCACATTGGCCCTTGGAAGGTGGCATAGAAGAGTACAGAGGTGGCCTTGCAAGAAACAGGTGGCCTCTGTTGGGAAAATATGAATTCACCCCAGGAACACAGGAACGGGTGAGCAAGAACCTCAAGGCTGCTCTCTCTTGATGCTCTTTGGTGCCCGCGGGAGCGAAGGGGAGACGTTTTCAAGATTCTGCTGCTGTCATTTATATCAATAAACCAAAGCTCTGATATTTCTTGTGTCGCTGGTTTCTCGGCCTGCTCTACCTCAAAGGCCTGAGAGATGGGAAGCCCAAGAGAGAGTGTCCTTCCGAAGGGACATGGGTTTAAGCTGGTAGAGATTTCGGCTGGGGGGCCAGTTGATACTGGGGGAGCAGGATCTTGAAGAAAATCTTGTCATCCAGGGGGAGAAATTGGGTTCTTGGGAGAAGGAATTGGCTCAGGGTGATTCAGCCATGAAAGTCGGAGGGCTGGATTGGAACTCGGAACAGAAGCGGGGAAACGCAGGACTGGGGCCTTTGAGAGAGTTACCTCGGAGCAGAGGATCAAGTAGACGGGCTGTTACAGAATAGAACACCAGGGCAAATGCTTTTTGTCTGACTTCAGCATCTCTTCCGTGTAGCAAGGAGCATGTCTGTTCTTCTCCACCAGCTCATCAATCATCTTCATCAGTTGGGCCACCTGAGCCTCTCGCTCTTTTCCTGTGGCCTTGTTGTTGAAAGCCAGGCAGCGGTGGCCACACTGGGCCAACTGTCGCTGAAGCACCTCATCTCCCTCGGATAGGAACTCCTCCAGAGTCTTCCTTTCCAGGTCCTCTTTGCGGGTGAACAAGACGATCAAGTAATTCTTGGCGTTCAGGCTGAAAACCTTGCTGATCAGCTCAGCCACGTCCTTCTCCTCCTGGCAGAAACGGCCGAGAGACATGACCTGCAGAATGACATGAGGTCCTGGGTTGCAGTAGCCCACACACTTCTTCACTTCGGCAGCAGTTTTCCAATCGGGAACCTCGGTGTCGAAAAAGCCTGGCGTATCCACAACCTCAATCTTCCTGCCGTTCCACTGTGTCTCCTCCCTTTGGCAAGTTTTTGTTACTGACTTAGGTGACATCCCATAGTCAAGGACTTCGCCTCCCAGGATTAGGTTTCCTGTTGCACTTTTTCCACTTCCAGTTTTCCCCACCAGGGCTATCCTCCGCTCCGGCCCTACAACCCAAAGGTTTAAGGTTTAAAAGGTTTATTTGGATTTATATACCGCCGTACTCCGGAAGGACTCAGGGTGGTGAACAGCCAAAGATAAAACACATACAATATAAAATTTAAAAACAATTTAAAACATATGAAACAAATTTGGCCCATACTAATTAAAACACCCCTTTTTAAAAAAAAAACAAATTAACATTAAAATTAGACAATTAAAAAGAGTTAGGCCAGCCCAGCTTGTTGGAATAAAAAAGTCTTGAGGGCACGGCGGAAAGTGCGTAAATCTGGGATCCTCCGTATCTCTGGGCAGAGCTCGTTCCAAAGGGCAGGTGACCCCAGAGAAGGCTCTCCCCCTGGGGGCCGCCAGTCGACACTGTTTGACCAACGGCACCCTGAGGAGCCCCTCTCTGTGGGAGCACACTGGCTGGTGAGAGGCTACCGGTGGCAGAAGGCGGTCTCGTATATACCCAGGTCCTAAGCCATGCAGCGCTCTAAAGGTGGTAACCAATACCTTGAAGCGCACCCGGAAGACCACCAGGAGCCAGTGCAGCTCGCGCAAGAGAGGTGTTACATGGGAACGCCATGTCACTCCCATAACTACCCGCGCGGCCGCATTCTGGACCAGTTGGAGCCCCCGGGTGCTCCTCAAGGGGAGCCCCATGTAGAGAGCATTACAGTAGTCCAGGCGGGAAGTGACGAGGGCATGAATGACCGTGCATAAGGAGTCCCGATCCAGAAAGGGATGCAACTGGCGAAGAGGAGAGAAGAAGGGGACCCAGTCAGCAGTGTACGGCCATCGTAGCCAGTTCGTCATGGCTGACTCGCAATGCAGCTTTGCTTGCAACCTGACAACTGTAAGGGGGGTGGGGAGGTATTGGAATGGAAGGGAGGTTTGGGTGGGGAACGGAGGAATAAAAAAGTCACCGCAAGGTCATTGGGCTCGGAAAGTCCGAGGCAGCCAGATCATTTCCACAAGTGAAAGTGAATGGAAGAAAGTGAAAGTGAATGGAAGTGATTGATGGACCATGGAGATTGGGAGGTGGGGTGAGGTGGGGTGAGGAGTTTCCCTATGCCGTTTATGTGTGAATCCATTAGAATTGGCTTTTCTGCTTCTGTGCTCAGAGGGAATCGTCAGTAAAGTCGTACTTTTTTTAAAAAAATGTTCCAGGAGTTTCTTTGCCTGTCTAACCGAGTGGGATGGCTGACATCCTCCACACCCCACCCAGGACAGGGAGTCAACCCCACAATCCAACCACCCCCCCCCCCCAGGGGCCCAAGACTTTACCTTGGATCCTTCCATCCATTTCCAGAAGATTCACTTAGGACAAATCTGGGGATTTCTAGATGAAAAGCAAAAGAGAATCAGTCAAAGGAGACACTTGCCTTGCTTGGAGGTTGCCAGGAGCTCACCTGCCCCCCCCAACCCCCCCGAAAGACCCATGGAGGAATTGGAGGGGTGTAAAAGAAGCCCTCTCCTTCCTGCCCCACTCACCTTGAAGCAGAGTCATTCTGATCCCCTCCCCCCGCCCTTCGGAGGATTCCGAAAAGGGGGGCACCGATCCCCATATTTGATGCTGTTCCACAGAGCCTTCAGCTGATGCAGCTCCTGTCTGCCTCAACCAGCCAGTCAGGAGAAAGTTGGAAGGGACCTTGGAGGTCTTCTAGTCCACCCCCCTCACCCAAGCAGGAGGCCCTTTTCTGACAGAGGGCAGTCCAGTCTCTTCTTGAAAGCTTCCAGGGATGAAGCTCCCACAACCTCCAAAGGCAACTTCTGTTCCACGGGTTGATGGTTCTCACGGTCAGAAAGTTCCTCCTTATTTCCGGGTTGAATCTCTCCTTGGTCAGTTTCCATCCATTATTACTTGTCCGGCCTTCGGGTGCTTTGGAAAACAGCTTGACCCCCTTCCTCCTCTCTGTGGCAGCCCCTCAAATATGGGAAGTTGCTCTCCTGTCTCCCCTGGTCCTTCTCTTCACTAGACCAGCCATGCCCACTTCTTGCAAGGGTTCATTATGTGTTTTAGCCTCCTAATCATCCTGGTTGCTCTTCTCTGCACTCTTTCCAGAGTCTCAACATCTTTTTTATAGTGTGGTGAGCAAAACTGGCATTCTAGGTGTGGTCTTAGTACCTCCCTTGATCTTGGTTGTATCCTTCTGTTCATGCAACTTTGAACTGCGTTGGCTTTTTTGGCTGCCAACCCACACAATTGGCTCCTATTTATTTGGTTGTCCACTGAGACTCCAACATCCCCCTCACAGTCACTGCTCTTAAGCCTGGTTCCTCCCAGACCAATACGCTCCCACAGATTGGCCAAACAATGTAGGCTGGCAACCCCCAGGGGGAGAGCTTCTCTGTGGGGGCCCCGGCCCTATGGAATGAGCTGCCCCCCCCGGACATACGAAGGATCCCCGACCTCTGCGCCTTCCGTTGTGCTCTGAAGACCCTATTATTCCAGCAAGCTGGTCTGATGGCGATAAAGGATTTTCAATTGGGTTTTGATAGGGGTTTTAAAATGATTTTAACTGGGTGTTTTAAATTTGGCCAACAATTGAATTATTTTAATAACTTTTTATATTGTTTTTGTATAACTTGTATATTGTTTTTCCAATGCCTGTCCACCGCCCTGAGTCCCTCCGGAGAAGGGCGGTATATAAATACAATAAATTAAACTAAACTAAACAGTTTATGTGTGTCCTTTGGGTTTTTCTTACCTAAGTGTAAGAGTTTTCGTTGGAGTGACCCCCCCACCCCCACCGGCCACCTCTCCCAGAGGGCACGGGCCTCTCGTCCCTCTCTCCCGGCATGGCCCATCAGCCACTGCCGTACCGGGTTTGACTCAGCCTCCTCCGCGGTTGGCCTCTTCGGGAACTCTGCGCCCCAGTTGCACCCAAGTTGGGGGAGCGCTGGGAGGAGTAAAACAGCCCCGGGAACCGAGCAAGAGGCGGCGCCGGCGTCCGGGTTTAGAGCTCGGCGTCCCGGAGCAGCTGAGCCGGGGCCAGAGAGACAGAAATAGTAGAGGGACTCCTGCTCGAGCAAGGGGGTTGGATTAGATGACCTCCAAGGTCCCTTCCAACTTTGTGACTCTTAAATTCTAAGCTCGTCTTCCGAAGTCGCGGGGATGGGGAGGTGGGAGATGGGGTGGACTGGAAAGGGACCCGAAGCCCTAAAGCTTTCCTGAAATTCAGAGCCCCCCCCCCAACCCCCTTCCATCCATCTTTGGCCCTTTCCGCACTGACTGTTCCAGGGGACCCTCGACTCTCTTCTTGCCTGCGGGAGGGCGATCGCTGACGCCCCCTCCCCGTTTTCTAGCCCCGGAGAAGGAGGGGAGGCGCGGCCGGCCAGACACTCACCTGAGACCCTCCTCCGATGCGCAGCTGATGGGGAGGGAGGGGGATTCGCGGCCGCAGCTCTCCGGGCTCCACCGTGGGGCTGCGAGTCGCTTCTGCTCTTCCGCGGAAAAGTTGCATTACTCGAGGCGGGCGGGGCGCTCGGGTGGGCGGAGTCTCCTTGGCCCCTCCCCCCTCCTCCCCTCCATCCTTCCTTCCCCCTGCCCAGAGCTCGTCTTTGGCCCCGCTGGCTGCTTTCACCCAATCTGGGTGGGTGTGTGTGTGTGTGTCTTGGAGGGGGGGAGGGGTTCAGGATTGAACGCACAGCCCAGATGTTTGGCCAGCCCCTCCCACTCCCCTCCCCGCCCCCTGCCGGCTTCCCACAATCTTTGCATCCTACATCACCCTGCCTGCCCCATCCCCACCCCACTTCAAGGAAACGCGGGCGCCAAGCCAGGCCGAGCGGGCAGCAATGTTTCCCGGGGGGGGGGGGGGGGGGGGGCCTTGGGGGGGGGCTTGGGGGGGGGGGCCCCCCCCCCCCCCAAGATTCCTGGCAAACCCGTAGAGGGAAGCTTGCCGTTCGGGCCGCCCCACTTGCTAGTTGAGGGCGGAGAAACTGCTTTAAATTCCGCACGCACAAACCAGCCAGAGGGACAGCGGCGCCTTCGATCCCATCGTCCTGCGGAGGTGAGTAACGCATCTCTCTCGCCCCCCCACCCCAAAAAGAGGGCTGCCCCCGCGGGACCCGCATAGGATGCGGTCCAGCCCCCCCCCCGCCCCCCGCCCCGGGCCCCGGGGCGGGCCCCCCCCCCCCGAAATGGAAAAGAGGGTGCAGCAGGAGTCCAGGGAGCCCCTCAAAGGCCCAGCATCCAGAGGGGACTCTCATCATCCCTGACCCCTTCCAGCAAGTCCCCCCCTTCCCTCCCCCCTCTCCCCCTCCCCAGTGGCTCCTTCGCTCTCTGTCGTTGTGATGGGGGTGCGGGGGGGTGTTTCTTAATAGTTTTTTAAAAATTGAGTTTAAACGGTTTAATTCGGACTTTGAATTTCATATCGTTTTAATGCCATGGTGTAGTTTGCTGTTGTGAGCCGCCCTGAGTCCGTTGGAGATAGGGCGGCATATAAATCGCATGAAACTGAAACTTACCAAACTTCACACGGGGCCCGGACGGCAAAGGCAGCTCTTCTATCGGGACCCTTGAATCCCATCCCCTGCCCCAAGTGCAGGAGGGGCCAGTGGGGCTCCAGGAAAGGGGTCAGCCCCTTTGAGGGTAAGAGCCTTGGATAGTACAGTGGTCTAAGCACCCTGTTATTTAAGATCAGCTGCCTGCAATTATTGCAGGTTCGAATCTCACCAAGGCTCAAGGTTGACTCAGCCTTCCATCCTTTCTAAGGTAGGTAAATTGAGGACCCAGTTTGTGGGGGCAATAAGCTGACTTTGTATAAATATATACAAAAGTATGAAGGCGATTGCTTAGCGCATTGTAAGGCGCCCTGAGTCTCCGGAGAAGGGCGGCATATAAATCAAATTTAAAAAAAAGGGGGGGGGGCTCCGGGAAAGGGGTCAGTCCCATTGAGGGGAAGGAGCTTCCTTCGGAGTTGCTCTGTCTCCGACTCCGTGAAGGCTCCTCGCTCTCTCTGAACAGGAACAGCCTAAAGAGAATCATGCTTTCACTTGAAGCCTACCGTGAGATGGGAGGGGGGGGCAGCCTCTCTCTCTCTCTCTCTCTCTCTCTCTCCCCCTCCCTCTCTCTCCCTCTCTCCCCTCCCCTTTTTCTCTCCCTCTCTTTCTCTCTCTCTCCCTCTCTCTCCCCCTCCCCTTTCTCTCTCCCTCTCTCTCTCCCTCCCCCTCCCCTTTCTCTCTCCCTCTTCCCTTTCTCTCTCTCCCCCTCCCCTTTCTCTCTCCCTCTCTCTCTCCCTCGCTCCTCCTCCCCTTTCTCTCCCATCCCCTTTTTCTCTCCCTCTCCCACTCTTTCTCTCTTAATTTCGGGAGGCTCTTTTTGAAAAGAATGGGGGGGAATCAACTGGATGCCCCCCCCCCCGTTCATCCCCGCCACACCGCCTACACCCCGTGGCTTCCCGGGAAGCCTGGCTCGGGGCCGTGGCTCTGTCCGGGCCCTGTAGGAGCCGCAGAACCAGAGGGAGAACGAAGTGCTACCGCTTTGCCAGAGGAGGAGCTGCGTGTTCCGAGGGCAGCAGGGCAGCTGGAAAGGTCCATGCTTGCGGGGAGCGGTGGGGTCCTCTCTTTGGGACTGGGGGTCCTGGGAGCCTGGCCCTCCCCACGGCTCTACGCCGGGCTCCCCCATGAGCATCCTGCAGCTGCTCTACAAGGGGGGGGGTCCAAAGATCGGGAGGGCAGGGAATTGGGTCTGGGGTCTCTAAGAGAAAGGGTGCTAGAGACGCTTGCTCCTCCTAAGGGAGGCCGGGTGAACGGCTTTGGGGGTCACCGTGGGAGGCTGGCGGTGCAGATCAGTGGTCAGTGCTGGAGGAGGGAGCCCGCCCCAGAGCCCAGCCTGTCCTGGGATGGACAGACCCTCCTCAGGAGCCCCTAACTCAAGGAGGGAGGGAGGGGGAAAGAGAGAGAGAGAGAGA
>WNWU01000374.1:190215-202547 GCA_012654045.1 Ptyas mucosa | reverse complement strand
CCATGCGCTCAAAAGCCCGATTGGGTTTATTATCAAGATTTGTCTTATTTTGGGGGAAAGAGGGTAGGTAGGCAAGTAGGTAGGTAGGTAGATGATTGATTGATAGATAGATAGATAGATAGATAGATAGATAGATAGATACCGTGTTTCCCTGAAAATAAGACTCTGTCTTATATTTTTTTGAACCCTGAAATAAGTGCTAGGCCTTATTGCCATGTGCTCAAAAGCCCGATTGGGCTTATTATCGGGGGATGTCTTATTTTGGGGGAAACAGGGTATAATATTATAGGGTGCCTGACATTTCAGATCCATCATGGCAGCGTCTGTTAGCAGGCATCCACTCACTTGCTGCCCGCCCCATCCCTCACCTTGTTGTGTCAATGCTGCATCACTAGCCGTCCCCTTAAAAGTGAATGGGTCTGTCGGTGAGCCAACAGCGGGTCAAAGGAGGAGCAGAGATGACAGTTGTGCTTTAAAAATGACGGTTTAAATCGAGTTGATTTAAATCAAACCTTTTTTTACTAGTGATTTAAATCACGATTAAATCATGATTTAAATCAGGGCTCTCCAACTTTAAGGACTTCAACTCCCAGAAACTCCCAGCAAAGCTGGCTGAGGAACTCTGGGAGTCGAAATCCACAAGTCTTAAAGTTGCCAAGTTTGGAGACCCCTGATTTCAATCATGATTTCAATCTACTTGATTTAAAGGAGTCCTGGTGGCGCAGTGGACTAATTCACTGTTATTAAGATCAGCTGCTTGCAATTACTGCAAGTTCTAATCTCACCAGGCTCAAGGTTGACTCAGCCTTCCATCCTTTCTAAGGTAGGTGAAATGAGGACCCAGGTTGTGGGGGCAATAAGCTGACTTTGTATAAATATACAAAAGTATGAAGGCTATTGCTTAATGCACTGTAAGCCGCCCTGAGTCTCCGGAGAAGGGCGGCATATAAATTAAATTTTAAAAAAAAATCCATCCTGGCTGCCACTGCAAAAGGGAGACCTACAATTTTGGAAAGAGATGTGGCTGGGAGTTGCAGATAGGTGTCTGGGAGCATCGGGCATTTGAATGTGCACTGCTCTGTTTTATTCACCAGTACCTGTCACCTCTTAGGGAGATCCTTGGGGCAGTTTTCTTGCAGACATTTCATTACCAAACTACGTAACATCATCAGTGTCAGTAGGGCGTAGGGAATTTGCAGTGGGATGTTACTAATGTAACTAACTTAAGAACTGCGGTGATTCTTGGATAAAATGAGCCTTGGATAGTACAGTGGTCTAAAGCCCTGTTATTAACATCAGCTGCCTGCAATTATTGCAGGTTCGAATCTCACCAAGGCTCAAGGTTGACTCAACCTTCCATCCTTTCTAAGGTAGGTAAATTGAGGACCCAGTTTGTGAGGGCAATAAGCTGACTTTGTATAAATATACAAAAAGTATGAAGGCTATTGCTTAGCGCATTGTAAGCCGCCCTGAGTCTCCGGAGAAGGGCGGCATATAAATCAAATTAAAAAAAAAAAACTACTGTGGCAAGGAAGATGGTATATGGGGCAAAACTGGCATGACAGCTGTCTCATTTTGCGACCGAAATTATGGGATCAATTGTGATCATAAGTCAAGGGCTACCTGTGACCATATTTTTGTATATGGGTGTGTCTGCTTCGGATGTCCCTCAAAGAGACTTGAGGACAGATGGCTGAATAAACTGACTTCCAGATAGGGCTTATCTGCATCGTCATTTTTTCTTAGTTCGAGCCTAGGTAGAGACAGATATTTCTCTCTCTGGGCACAATGAGAATATATCTGCTGAACAAAGTTCCGCATTGGTGACAGGAAGGGCATCCGCCAGTAAATAGTCCTCTAGCTCCATTCATGTTGTGGTCTGCCGCTGGCCTGCAGAGCGGGCAGCAGAGTTGGACAGTGAGGAAGTTGGGGAGGAATATGGGCTAGTCCTGGAGTCCGGGGAAGGCTCGGACGAGGGCTCTGTGTCAGAGGCAGAGAGGGGCCAGGGCTATCTGAGAGTTGTGTGCTGCCTCCGGAGCCTCCACAGTCGGACATCAACAAGGCAGAGGAACAGGGGGAGCCTGTTCCCAGTGTGCGCATGCACAGAGCTGCCAGAAGGCAAGAACAGTTAAGAGAAATGGGGCAACTCGGGAGTAGGGCTTGGAGATGATTGGCCTCTTCCATAAGACATAAAGGAGGAGCAAAGGCCCATGAGCCTTTGGAGGAAGCAACTTTGTTTGTGCTGGTCGGTTTAAATTCTGAAGCTCCGTTTTTGACTCTGTGCTCCATGTGGCCTTGCAAAGCTAATTGCCAATTAGGTCTTTGGCAGCGTGTCAAGGGAGATAAAGGTGGGTGCTTATCAGCATTATCCCGAAAGACTGTGGCAGACTTCGGTTGGACTCTTTACAAACTACAGTATTTGTGACTCGTTACGGGCTGTGAATGAACAGAATTCACAGCCGTTGAAATAAAAAGAGGGGTTTTGGGACTAATTGTGTGCTTTTTACTGTCTCAGGAAGCATAGGTCAGTTGCCCAGGCTCCACCCCACAAGGGATTATGGGGTTGTTAAACGAAGATGATGATCGTCCTTTCTTTGAGGCGTTTATGCTCTTATCCTCTCTTGACCATCGTGTTTGCCTCTTTTCCTGTAGTGACATGGAGCACCGGCGGGTTGTGCAGAAAGAAGAAGGGGAGGCTTTCGCCCGGGAACATGGCATGGTTTTTATGGAGACATCCGCAAAGACATCAGCCAATGTGGAAGAGGTGAGGATTAAAGAAAAATGTTGGAAACTCTGCAGTCGGAAATCCCGGCATAACTTCTTCTGAACCTGTCAGTCAGATGGCGGTGTTCTGACCTAGGCTCCCTTAACAAACAGGAGGCAGGAATTGGTCCTGGCAAAACCTCTTTTATTTACACGACTGTGAATTACGTTCATTCACAGTCAGCAAGATTTGTCCAAACAGTTTTTTCAAAGGAATAGTTCTCAACACATCTTATCTCGTTTGGCAAGCTGACAAGTAACTTGTTTCCAACCGCAGTACAAGGCAAAACTTGGTACAGAGTCTCTCAGAGTCACGGAACGAACAAATTGTTTCCTGGAAAAGCCCACTCCCTGTTTGCTCCTTTTGCATTTCCTATGGAAGAGGCCAATCACCTCCAAGGTGTGGCTTTACTCCCGAGTCGACCCTGCTTTCTGAGTTGTTCTTGTCTCCTGGCAGCTCGGTGCATGCACACACTGGGAACAGGCTCCAGCTGTTCCTCTGCCTCACTGCTGTCTACCTCCCTCTCTGCCTCCGAGGGGCCAATCATCTCCAGGCCTTACTCCCGAGTCGTCCCTATTGTTTTAACTGTTCTTGCCTTCTGGCAGCTCTGTGGAAGCACACACTAGTAACAGGCTCCTTCTGTTCCTCTGCCTCTCTGATGTCTGACTCTGGAGGCTCCAGAATCCGTGCATAACTCCCATATGGTCCTGGTCTCATCTCTGCCTCCGACGCAGAGCCCTCGTCTGAGCTTTCCCCAGCCCCCAGGACTGGCTCAAGTTCCTCCCCAACCTCCTCACTGTCCCACTCTGCTGGCCACTGGCGGGCCACAACAGGTGAAGGATGTAGAATACCTTGTGGTCTATTTCTTAGTTTCAAATATCTCTTCTAATGTGAGATGATTAGGAGTCTATTCTACCAGATTTTACGCTGATCTTGAATTTTCTTTTTCTTTCTGTTTGCTTTCTTTCCCAGGCCTTTCTCAACACAGCTAAAGCCATCTACAGAAAGATCCAGCAGGGTGAACTTGACATTTCCAATGAGGTGAGCTGGACTGAAGTCACTCTGGGTCTCCGTCAAACCCGTAGCTAGGAATTCTGTCCATGGGACAGAGCCGTCTTATTATAATTAATCAAGGAGGGAAGCAACCTAGAACTGAGGAAAAATTTCCTGACAGTTAGAACAATTAATCAGTGGAACAACTTGCCTCCAGAAGTTGCCTCACACGGGGCCTCCATGTGGCCCGTTTTTAGCCGGCAAAGTTCTGCTGGAGGCCGGGAAGGCCGAAAATGGGCCGCGTGTGGCAGGGGTGCTATTCAGCAGGTTCTGACAGGTTATGGAGAACCGGTAGCGGAAATTTTGAGTAGTTCAGAGAACCGGCAAATACCACCTCTGGCTGGCCCCAGAGTGGGGTAGGAATGGAGATTTTGCAATATCCTTCCCCCAGGAGTGGGGATGGAATGGGGATTTTGCAGTGTCCTTCCCCTACCACGCCCACCAAGCCACACCCACAGAACTGGTAGTAAAAAAAATTGAATTCCACCACTGGCGCGGAGGCCTCACGGAGCCTCCGTGCAGCCCGTTTTTAGCCAGCAAAGTACCGCAGGAAGTGTCCATCATGTCTTCCGCTCCCCGCTCCACCGACGGCCCATGGTGGAGAACTAAAATGCTGATCCGGCCCTCGAGGAAATCCAGTTTGACACTCCCGGGTAATCAGGCCAACTTTGTTTTCAATGTTTACATGAATAAATCCCTTTTCTTCTCCCCTTCCAGGGAAATGGGATCAGGATTGGCTCTAAACAACCAGCAGTTATCCCTGGTGGATCTCCTCTCCGCCCGGGACCGCAAGGCTCTGGGGATCGATCCGGCTGTTGCTAAATTTGCTTGAAATCTTGACTGGCCCATTGAGGCTGGGAACAAACAGTGGATGGTGCCTTTTATTTCTTATCCAAACAGTATTGGGGGAGGCAGGGAGGCAAGGATTTTGCATTCGAGTTGTCCTTACCCCTTTTTATATGAATTTGGGGCTAACCTGAATCAAATCTGTGGCTGGAGGCTGGGACCGTCCCTTTCCAAAATTTCCCCATCAGGGCTGACCCGTCCTCCTTCTAGAAGAAAAGGGATTTTATTTCCCTCCTCCAATCTGGCTTTCCGTCAGCAGTGACTTTTCTCTCCACCGTTGAAAACTTCCCTACCTTGGACTCGTTAAATTTGGAGGGGGGGGATTTTCCAGGTCGCCATCCCCGATTTTAATATTCAGCCGCGATGTACGCTTTCTCCACTTCCTATTAAATGTTTTCACATTTGCTTTTATCTGGCTCTTTTTCCGCGGGCGAGGGAAGCAACGGACTACTAGACAAAAGGTTTTGTTTCATATTCTGCCATGGCAATTCTTTTAACGCAACTTTCCAATGGAGGTGGTAGTCCTCGACGTAACGACGACTGCGGCCGAACGTTGGGGCTAAGCGCAACAATGGTTAAGCGAGTTTTGCTCCGCTTTGGGACCTTCCTCGCTGCCGCTGTTAAGCGAATTGCTGCAGTCGTTCAGTTAGCCATGCGGTTGTTGAATGAAGGTTGCAAAAGGTGATCACGGGATCCAGGTGTGAAATGCTCCCAGTTCTGACTGGATCGGGCGATCCGGTAGCGATCGCGGCGGGTGGTTCGGAGAACCGGTAGCGATGGTGGAGCAAAGCTCCACCCACCCGCCCAGGTGTTGTTACCTCCTGGTTTTAACCAGGAAGTGATGTGTTTTTACCCTCTGCACGTGAGGTTTTGTGCATGCGCAGGAGGTCTGTGCGTGCATGTGACCTGCGCACACTTCCAAACCGGTAAGGAAGGTAAGTAGATTTCACCCCTGATGTGATCCTTGCACACTGCAACCATCATAAATATGACCCAGTTGCCAAGTGCCCAAATTTTGATCACTTGACAATGGGGATGCTGCAATGGTCGTTAAGTGCGAAAAATGGTTTTAAGTCACTTTTACTTCTGCTGCTGTTAATTTTGACTGGTCACTAAACAAGTCCTTTCCTACCTTTTAAGCAGTGGTGGGATTCAGCCAGTTCGCACCTATTCGGGAGAACCGGTGGTTAACTTTCTAAGCAGTTCGGAGAACCGGTTGTTGGAAGAAATCTTATTTTCTTTTTTTCCAATTTACAGGGCTAATCCTGTAAGGAAGGCAGGAAGGAAATATTCTGGTGTTGTTTCTAGCCTAATCTTTATTGCCCTGCTTAAAGAAACTGCCTCTCTGGTTAACCCTTGTTACATTATAACAGCTAAAGTGAAGCACCCATTGATGTGAGTGACATTGAGTTGGCCATGCCCACATGGTCACATGACCACCGAGCCACACCTACCTAGCTGGTCATTAGGGCAGAGAACCGGTTGTTAAATTATTTGAATCCCACCACTGCTCTTAAGTAGGAAAGGACTACAGAGGAAAAAACATTAAACCACACAAGATTTTAAATCTCCACGGACATTTTTAAGCGCAAGATTGGTATTTATGACAAACGTAACCGACATTTAAGGTTGGCTTTAATGATCCCCTATTTGATTATTCTTCAAAGTCTTCAGCGTGGTTTTTTTCAGTATCAGCTGCCTGACTTCTTTTTCACTGGAGATGCCAAAGAATGAGAACCAGGTTTAGACCAGTGATGGGTTGCTCCCGGTTCGCACCGGTTCGCAAGAACCGGTAGTAAAAATTTGTCGTAGTTCCGAGAACCGGTAATAACATTGGCTGGCCACACCCCCGAACCGGTCCCCGGCCCGGTCGCCGCCCACTTATCCCGCCCAACTCATCAGAGGCTTTTTTTTAAAAAAAAACTTTTAAAAGCATTTTTTCTACAACCTCTTTGGCTGAAAAAATGCTTTTAAAAGTTTAAAAAAAAAGCTTCTGATCGTGCGGCTCAGCTGGGATCGTCAGAGGCTTTTCAAAGCATTTTTTGTACAACCTCTTCAGCTGAAGAGACTGTAGGAAAAAAATGCTTTGAAAAGCCTCTGACGATCCCAGCTGAGTTGCCTGTTCGGCAGAGGCTTTTCAAAGCATTGTTTTCTTTCAACCTCTTAAGGTTGTAGAAAAAATGCTTTTAAAAGTTAAAAAAAAAAAAGTTGGCCACGCCCACCCAGTCACATTAAACCTCCTCCACCAAGCCATGCCCACAAAATAAGCCACGCCCACAGAACCGGTAGTAAAAAAATTTAGAACCCACCCCTGGTTTAGACACGTCGATAGTGAGCAATGTTGGAACAAACCTGGGGTTTGGTTATTCTTGGTTGGTTTCAGTGGTGGGCTGCTGACCACCCCGCCCACCCACCTTGGTGCTATCACATCCTATATAATTGCCGTTTTTTTGATGCCGCTCACATTTTTGGTTTCGGGCGAACCGGTTGTTACAGCCCACCTCTGGCTGTTTTGGTTATTTCAAAAATAAAACAAGCTTGAACTATTGGTTAAGTCAGGGTGGGCAACTGTGGCCTTTTTACAACCTGTGAACTTCAACTCCCAGAATTCCTGAGACAGCCTAGCTGGCTCAGGAATTCTGGGAGTTGAAATCCACAGGTCGTAAAGGGCCCATATTTGCCCACCCTTGGTGAAGTTATTGCAAAAACGTTCAGGGAATCAAATTGCAACTGTATGCATTAATGTGAAAATAATCGCTGTCGACCACCCTCGATTATATCTTGAGTATATGCCTGGAATACTTGATTATGCATTATTTTAAAAAGGACTTCTGCAGACTTCAATTTTAGTTCTGAATGTGGGGAAGGGTTTTTTTTTTTCCTCCTTTCACCTATGGTCACAGATTGTTGTGGTCCGAGAGCAGCCTGCAGAGCTGGCAGCGGAGTCGGACAGTGAGGAGGCTGGGAAGGAACATGAGCCAGTCCTGGAGTCTGGGGAAGGCCCAGACGAGGGCTCTGCGTCAGAGGCAGAGATGGGGCCAGGGCCATCTGGGAGTTATGCACGGACTCTGGAGCCTCCAGAGTCAGACAGCAGAGAGGCAGAGGAACAGGAGGAGCCTGTTCTTAGTGCGCGCATGCACAGAGCTGTCAGAAGGCAAGAACAGTTAAAACAAAAGGGACGACTCAGGAGTAAGGCCTGGAGATGATTGGTCCCCTCCCATAAGGTGTTAAAAAGTCACTTGGACCGTTTGCATGAAAGCAACTTTGTTAATTCTGTTCCCAGTCGGCATCTCTGTTTGATTTTGGACTCCGTGTGGCTTTGCCAACCAGGTCTTTGGCAGCGTGTCAAGGGAGATAAAGGTTGGTGATTATCCCAAAGTACTTCTCCTGAAGGATTTTTTGCAACTAATTGGGACTCAGCTGTGAATGAACGCAATTCCAGCTGTTGCAATAAAAAGAGGTTTTTGGGACTACGCGTGTCTTTTAATGACTCAGGAAACCTAGGTCACAACACAGATGTACATTTTAGAAGCTGCATTCTATCCAACCTCGCAGCGTAAGCCTTTTCTAAAGTCTAAATTCCAGGGTTCGTTCCAGAAAAGCGATTTGGCTTTTTAAAAATTGTACCTGCCTTTTATATTTATTTATTTTTAAATAAATAACGGGCTGTCCTTTTAAAACAACTTGCAGATGTAGCGCACAGAAAGCGCGGACAATTGTAAAAGTTTTTTTTAAAATACAGTTTGAATGACGATGAAGTGCCATCGAGTCATTTTCAACTAGCAATCAACTAGGTACCTTTAAGAGTAAAATATAACATTGCAAATAATGGGCTTGAATGTGTGCTATGCCATGACTCTTTATTTTTGTCCCTTATTGAGTTCACAAGAACAAATGTATTGCAATGTCTATGGAGATTCTCAGTCCTCCAGGTCTTGGTTGTCCCTAAGGTGCTTTTTCAAGAGGCAACTAGACTGACTGGTTTTTCTTTGAAGATGTTTCGCTTCTCGGAAGCACCTTTGGGGCAAAATGAATCTCAATCGTAATACTTGGTATCGTGCCAATCAAAACTTGTGAATGTCTTCCGGATTCAGTCTTGGTTTCTATTATCCCCGCTCAAAAATAAGCTCTATTCATTTCAACCAATGATTGGGCCCACAATTTCTGTTGTTAAGTGAAACAGTTAAGTGAGTTTTGCCCCATTTTGTGACCTTCCTTGCCACCGTTGTTAAGCGAAACGCTGCCGTTAAGTTTTTTTTAAAAAGTCTTTGTTATTTTTTAAAGGACAGAACATGACAAACAAAACATATATTTCCTTTTTACAACAGTTTTGAAACGGTATTCTTCTATTATTTACATTTCCCCCCCTGTTCTTCTTTAACTATACTTGTCTTTATAGTCCCTTTATTCCTTATTTCTGTATATAACCCTTTACACATATTATATCTTTATATTATTTTACAAACATTATCCGTTTTGTGACATTTTCCCAATCGTTCTTATTTACTATTTCTAATTCCAGCCTACTATTTCTAATGACTATTTCCAGCCAATTATACCATTTGTTCCATACTGCATAGTATTCTATATCCTCCTTTTCTTTTATCTCGTTCATTAATTTGTCCATCACAGCACAGTCCAGAATTTTTCTTATCAGTTCTTCCTCAATGGGTATATTATTATTTTTCCACTTCTGTGCATATGGTATCCTTGCTGCCGTTATTATATGTAAAATTAGATATTGTATTTCTTTGATATATTTCCTAGTGGATATTCCCAATATCTCTGGTTTCCAATCTATGGGTTGCTTGATTATTTCCTCCAACCATTTTCTAATTTTAGTCCAATAACTTTTTGCAGATGGGCATGTCCACCATACGATAATATGTTCCATACGCCTTTTTACACGTTGGTGAAAAGTTTGGAAACACCTTGGCAAGCCTTGCCGGTGGGAGTTGCCATCTATAGAACATCTTGATCTGGTTTTCCTTGAATGCCATCGCTGCCGTTAAGTTAGTAATACAGTTGCGAAGTGAATATGACTTCCCCATTAACTTCGCTTGTCAGGAGGTCGCAAAAGGGGATCGCATGGCCCCAGCACACCGCAACCGTCATAAATATGAGTCGTCTGAATTTTGATCACGTGATCATGGGGATGCTGCAACGGGCGTAAGTGTGAAAAACAGTCACAAGTCACTTTTCAGTGCCATTCTAACTGAATGGTCACTAAATAAGTTGTTAAGTCAAAGACAACTTGTATCATCATCTTTTAATGACCCCATGATCCCTTGCTGAGTGGAGTCTGGGCAACTGAATGGAGTTGAATATTTTAATGGCTGGATATCCTTCCTGTCACCATTGCGGAGTTTTGTTCAGCAGATATATTCTCACTGTGCCCAAAGAGAGAAATATGTGCCTGGGATCGAACTCGCAGCCTCCTGGATGTGAGGTGAGAGCTCCACTGCTAGGCTACCCGCACCACTTAAGGACGACCTGTATAACGTATGAAAATTATTTTCTGGGTGTACAAGGGAGATGCAGCATTGATCCAACACGTGGATGGGATTCCCATGGGTGGAATTCGGTAAGCCGAATCCCTTTTTTCCATCTGGTCGTGTGAACGGGTCACTCCAATTCTTGCGCCCGATCGGTTCATCAGGTCAAGGCGCCACAAATGGCTGAAGTTCTTGCTCCCAAAAACCTCAGAAGCGGATTTTCCGCCCTGTCCAGTTAGTCCTCGCCTTAGAACCGTTCATTTAGTGACTGTCTTAAAAATTGCAACAGCCGAGAGGAAAAAAAGTGACCCACGACCGTTTTTCACACATGCGACCAATGTGGCCTCTCCGTGGTCACACGATCGAAATGCAGCTATTTCGCATAACAATAACAGTCATGTAGTCAGAAGGGACCTTGGAGGTCATCTAGTCTGACCCCCTGCTCAGGCAGGAGATCTGTACTAGGGATTCGAACCGCCGAACTGCCGACCTTTTTTTTTTTTTAAAGTTTTTATTGATCGGCAAGCTTGGTGTCTTAGCCACTGAGCCACCTAGTTGGCTATTGTTTCCGTTTCGCAGTTATGACACAACTGTCTCGCATTCATAGACGCAACTGCCTCGCATTTATGATGCAACTGCCTCGCATTTATGACGGGTGCCGTGATCACATGCAGTGGTCCGCGATGGTCTTTTGTAACCTTCCCACAAGCCAGATTCACTTTTAACGACTGTGTCGCTAACGTTAAACGACGGCAGCGGTTCACTTAAAACAAACGTGGCGAGGAAGGTCGTAAAACGGGGCAAACGGTTCATTTCAGGGCGGTCTCGCTTTGCCACAGAAATTTGGTGACCAATGGCGGTCGTAAGTCGAGCACTCCTGGGAAGAGAGGCTGGCAGCCCCGCCCCTTTTCGGCAAGCGCTTGGAGTCACTCAGGAGCGCAGCTTCCGGCCTGCCCGGCCTTGACTCTCTTCCCCCCCTCCCCTCATTCATTCCCGGCCCTGTAATAAAAGCAGGCGATCCAAGATGGCTTCCCCGCCTTAGGTCACTAACCCAACTGCCTGATTGCGCGGGCCCGAGAGCCGAGGAAACGCAACTTCCCCCGCAGGCCTCGCCGCTAACGACAGTTGATTTGATATCGCCTTGATGAGCCCATTGCCGGGAAGAAGAGGAGCAAATCAGGCGCCTATTTAGACAGCTTCCTCTTAAGGAAGGCCCCCACCCCTCTCTCGCTTCCACCTCCTCCCCCTCCTTCCTCCGCAGCGAGCGAGCGAGCGGGCGAGAGACTTCCTGGAAGGCCTCTCAACCTAACTTGCTTGCTCGCTTGCCCCACCCACCGCCGGCACGCCGCCTCCGCTTCCGAACCTCAATGGGCCTTTACGGGCGGCGAGCCCGTAGCCTAAGCGAAGCGTAGTAGGCGGGGCTTCGGAGGCGTCCGAGGGAAAGTTAGGTTGCACCGTCCATGCTCGGCTGCCTTGTTCTCTCTTCTCTCTCCCTCCGAGAGGGGAGGGGGCGGGAGGAGTGAGCGGCTCCTCAAAAAAAAAAAAAAAAAAAGAAAAAGAAAAGGGGGGGAGGCGGAGGTGGGGAGAACCCCCCCCCCCCCCCCCCCCCCCCCCCCCCCCCCCCCAGGTAAGCCCCCCGCTTTTTTTTCCTCCTTCCCCTTCGCCGACCCACACGAGTGTACGGGGGGGGGGCTATTATGGGATGGCCCTTCCTCTTTGCAGGATGCAGGCCCGATGCAGAGGCAGTCCCCCTTCCCTCCTCCTCCTCCTCCTCCTCTTGCTACGGGGAGTGAGAGGGGCCAGTTTTAATCGGAATAAAAGGAGGACTCGAAGCTGGCCTTTGCTCGCTCTCTTCACACATCCCCCCTCCTCTTAATTGTTGAAAGGAAGGAACCATCGAGACTCGGCTTAGCAAGAGGAGAGAGAGGGAGGGTGATAGAGAAGGGGGAGATAGAGAGGAGGAGGGGGGGAGTCCTTTCCTTATATTAGCCCCCCCTCAATATCCCATCTTCTTCAATCCCAGCCGGGCAAATCTCGGTGCAAAGGATGCCCTGCCGGGGAACCTGAAGGGGTGGGTGGGGAGGATGCCGGGCTCCCTCGGGCCGCTGGGAGGGCCACGCAAAGGTGGGTTCGCCCACGTTGGCGGGATGCAAAGGCCTTGGAGAGGCCTGGTG
>WNWU01000374.1:148875-175215 GCA_012654045.1 Ptyas mucosa | reverse complement strand
GTGAGGCAGGGGACCCCTGGCGAGCCGCCCTCAAACGGCAAACGCCCCAAAAATTGGGGCGTTTGGCCCAAAGGGCCTCCAGATGGGGGGGATCAGACACTGGGGCCAGAGCTAGCCCGATCAGTGTCCGTCGCCCGCGGGACCGGAACCGGAAGTCGCCCTAGCATGATTTTTCAGGATGCTCGTAATATAAGCCCTACCCCAAAAATAAGCCCCAGTTAAGATCATCAGCCAGATGGACACAATTAGTGCCGTATTTCCCCAAAAATAAGACCTAACCAGAAAATAAGACCTAATGCATCTTTAGGAGCAGAAAATAATATAAGACCTGGTCTTATTTTCGGGGAAACATGATATACCTGAGATAAGAGCATTTATTCCCAGGTGACCTGCTCTTCCCCACCCCCTCTATGCAGGAAAGTTGCAAAGCAGGGTCATCCGTTGCTTTAAAAATGCAGTATGGGGCATTCAATGCTATCCTCTTCTGTTTTCCCCTTATTTATTTAAATTTTAATTTTAATTTATATGCCGCCCTTCTCCCGAAGGACTCGGGGTGGCTCACAAAAGGTTACAAACCGAAGAACAATAAAAAATATAATTAATTTAGCATAATTAAAATCCTACAATTTAAAACCCATATTAAAACCCAACTAAAAGCACCCCGCAGATCAGATGAGTTGTTTAAAAAGCAATAGGTCCTTGCGGAAGGAGCGGAGGTACAGGAGCCGTTTGGAGCTCAGTGGGTAAGGCATTCCAGAGGGTCGGCACGCTCACCGAGAACGCCCTCATCCTGGGCGCCATGGGCCGACATTGCTTGGTCGACGGCACCCCGAGGAGGGCTGCCCTATGTGAGCGCACTGGTTGGTGAGAGGCAGGCAGTAGGTGCTCCTTCAAGTACCCCAGGCCCATGCCATGGAGGGCTTTATATACATAACCAGGGACAAAATACAAGTACCCTGTTTCTCCTAAAACAAGACATGCCCTGATAATAAGCCCAATCGGGCTTTTGAGCGCATGCGCTAAAATAACTCCCCCAGAAAATAAGCCCTCCCCGAAAATATTTAAACACATGCAGCCAGTCCATGCCATTTCCTCTGGTTAGGGTTAGGGAGACAGAGCTGGAAATTGGGTAAGACAGCAAGAGGAGCCCCATCTTGCTCCACACGCACCGCAGTAATAAGACATCCCCGAAAATAAGGCCAAGCACTTATTTCAGGGTTCAAAAAAATATATGACAGGGTCTTATTTTCGGGGAAATACAGTACTACATATTGTTAAGGGTCCTGCAGGAAACGTATCTAGATTTTATTTTTTTTTCTTTCCTTTTTTTACTGTTTACAGAGTTTTATTAATTTATAATATGACATACCGTACGAAAAGAATACAAAAGCAAGTATTAGGGGAATTAGGAAAGGAAAAAGGGAAGTGGATAGTGGGAAAGCAAGGGGAAAAAAAGGCATTGACTTCCGACTCCTTTGGTGCCGTAAAATAAGGCATTAAGATTTACCCTCAACTTTTTACTTTTACGTAATAGTAGAAACCAGCCATTTCTAGCACAACAAATCTATCTAATCGGTAAAAGCCAAAATCAAAGTTTCATTTTTCCCCCCACCTCAAGCACAAAGTCCAGAAGTGGTTTCCAAGTAGAAATGAAAGTATTTGTATTTTTTTTCTTGAAACGTATCTAGATTTTCTGAATTGCATTCTGAGGAGGAGTCTTCAGAAAGGATATATTCCCTACCCCGCCCCTGGTAGATATTGAACATTTTAAAATGTTTTAAACTCATTTTAAACTCATCTAAAAGGATGATTCTCCCAGAAGGCTGCGGAGTGGGTCAGGAGTGGGATGATCCAGATGGTCTGACCAGTCACTGAGTCGGATTGATTTGGCCACGCCTCCTCGTGCCTCCCTTGTCTCCAGTTTATTCGACTCAGTGGAATCTGACAGACGTATCTGAGTCATCTCACTCCTCATTCACTCTTCTCAAGCAGCAATTTCTCCTTCTCCTTTGGATTTCTGCGCTGTGCGAGCTGGCCACTTCAGTCTAAAGCTGAAAAAGCCGCCGCTGCACTGCCACCGCCGAAGCCATCACCGCCTCACAGCTGTCTAGCGCGCTTCGCGCCATCGGCCCGTAAGTCTTGGCCGCGATCGTCGCCGCCGCTTGGCCGTCACCGCCGCTTCTCCGGCATTCTGCCCACAGCTGATTAGTGCTGCGGTGCTTCGCTAGTCTCGGCAAGCCTCTGCTTATCTGCCATCCCTCTCTACGGCTCCCGGAGGCCATTTCAAGCAGCGGCGGCCATTTTATTTACTGCGGTTGATCTCCACCACGTGGAACAGCCAGTTTACCAGCCATTTATCACTGCGGCGGCCATTTTAATTACTAGTCATCGCGCGCTGTGGCCATTAGACAGTATAACATCAACGGTGGCCATTTTAAGGCACCGCGGTAGCCTGTCACCACACGCAGTGGCCATTTTAACGCAGTGACTCTGCGCCACTCCTGTGCTCTCTGTTACGCTCTCAAGAATCTCTGGAAAAGCCGCCCTCTAATACCCACTGTGCTAGCCCACAATGGCAGAGCAATCAGCGGAGGTTGGCCGCAAGGCCTTATCTAAGTCTGCCTCCAGCAAGAAAGTCCCCCATCCATCTCAGGGGGAACTGAAGGACCTCCAGCGACGCCAAAGGGCCCTGGAGCGCCAGATTTTACTGGCAGAAAAGGGGCACGAGGCCCTAGACCTCCAACCTGATTTACAGGAACAAGCAGAGGATGAGCTTGAGCTCTCCAGGGCGCTGTCACCGGAAGCACCAGAAGAGCATCAACAGCCCCCTACCACTCAGGCCAGCGCTGACCCATTTGCCTGTTCTGGGGTCCTGCAAGATCCCGCCCCTACTCCGCCACCTCAACCTTCAGGCGCTGTGGACCTGGAACATCTTCCTGACACGGTCTAACAACTAATTGCCAAAGCCATTTCTCAGGGCATCGCTGCTGGCCTTACGGCATGTCGCTCAGCCTCTGTAACATCTGAAAGTCTCCACTCAAGGCGTTCTCCTGTCTCACCTTCGGCCAGCCTCACCAGGTCTCCCGAGAGATCCCCTGAACGGTCACCATCTCGTTCCAGTGGTAGCGCCGACCTCTGTCTATAGGAGGAGCTGCGTAGAGACACTGACCTCTCTGATGACGAGACTACCACGCCGGACGTTCCAGCCTTCACCGGCCTGCTCCCACAGGGACTTTTCAAGTCCCTACTGCATAAGGCCAAGGTCACTTTGGGCCTTGTCGACACCGTACCAGATCCTGGGACATCTGCTCCGTCTACAGCTGGCCAAGGAATTTTCTCAGAACCCGTAATGGAACAACTGTTTGTACCAGCTCCCAAGCTGTTTCTCGACGTGGTTCGCAAGCAATGGATCAACCCTGCTTCGCTCCCAACCCCCAGCGGCTCTGATCGTCGCAACTATAACATGGAACCTGCTCTCACCAATATTTTACAGGTACCCTTGGTGGACGGCCCAGTAGCCTCCCTTTCATCACCATCCCCTTATCTCGCAGGGGATACCTCAGAAGGCCTTAAGCCCGAGGACAGGAAGTTCGACCTCTCCTTTAAGAAAACCCACCAAGCCTCTGCCTGGGCGATCCAGGCTGCAACTGCAGCCTCCTTTTTCTCTCGCTCCTCTCTGTTGTGGCTACAACAACTTCAATCTCGCTTGTCCCCTCAGGAGGTTAGGGTCCACCAGGACCTTAACAAAATAATAGCAGCTACGCAATTCGCCTCGGATGCCATGCTTAATGCGGCTAAATATGCATCCCGAGCGATGGCATCTTCTGTTACATCGCGACGCCTTTTATGGCTGCGCCAATGGCCAGCTGATATTAAGACCAAATGGCGTCTCGCCGCGGCCCCGTATTCGGGGACTAATCTGTTTGGTGAATCTCTCAAACCCCTGCTAGTCGAGGATAGAGACAGAAAGAAGGTCCTCCCTTCTGCCACTAGGCGGGCGGACCGCCGGGCTACCCCCTATTACCGGAGGCAGGCCCCCAGGTATTCCCCCCAGGAGGGCACATCTCAGCGCCCCTATTCGCAGGGCTCCTTTCGTACCCAGGACAGAAACTCCTTTCGGGACAGGCCTCGGGGATACGGACCCCCAAAACGTGACTCCCGCGGGACTGGCGCCCACCAGACCCACCGCCAAAAATGACTCTCGTCACAACGCTCCCATCGGGGGCAGGCTGAGCCTATTCCTGGACAGGTGGGCTCGCATTACTTCGGACCAGTGGGTCTTCCACACCATACAATTCGGCCTTCCCCTGGAGTTCCTCTCCAGCCCCCCAGACCACTTTGTACCATGTTCCGTTTCCAACTCCAACCGCAAACGCAACCTAATGGATATGGCCATCTGCCATCTTCTGGACATCAGGGAGGTGGAAGAGGTTCCTCCCGCCCAACGGAAAAGTGGGTTCTACTCGATCCTCTTCGTGGTACCAAAGCGCTCTGGGGGCTGGAGGGCGATCCTGGATCTAAAGTCTCTCAACTCCCACCTGGTCTACAGAAAGTTCAAAATGTGTACGCTCAGGTCCATCCTGGAGGTCATCCGGCCCGGAGACTTCCTAGCGTCCATAGACCTTTCCGAGGCCTACTTACATATTCCCATAGCGCCAACCCACCGGCGCTACCTCAGATTCAGCTACGCGGGGCGGCACCTTCAATACTGTGCCTTACCGTTCGGCCTGGCATCGGCCCCGCGGAGCTTCACCAAGATCCTGGCAGCTCTAATTGCCCATCTGAGGTTGGTTCCAGTACGGCTTCAGGCCTACCTGGACGATATCCTGGTCCAGGCCCCGTCTCTCACCCAGGCCCAGACTGACTTACGACTCACCCTACAAGTTCTTCAGGATCACGGGTTTCTAATAAATCTACCCAAGAGCCAACTGCTTCCCCAGACGTGCCTCATGCATCTAGGGGCAATCATCGATACCCGGCTAGGCCAGGTGTTCCTCTCTCCAGAGAGGCGCGCCAACATCAGGCTCCTCGTCCGTCGCATCCTCAGGGAACCGACGACAACTGTTCTCACTCTCAAAGCTATTGGGGAAGCTGGCCTCCTGTATAAACATAGTTCCATGGGCTCGACTTCATGCGCGCAGACTCCAGTGGTTTCTGCTGCCCCACCAGCGCACTCGCAGATCCACCTCTCTAAGGAAAGTCAGGTTGTCCCCAACAGTTCGACGGTCTCTTCACTGGTGGCTGTCGCCGGGACTGGACAAAGGGTGCGTGTTTGTGGACACCCCCAAGACGGTGATCACCACGGACGCCAGTCTGTACAGTTGGGGTCCGACCCTGGACACTCAGGTAGCACAGGGCCGCTGGTCCCCCGGGGAGGCGCGTTCCAGCATCAACCTCCTGGAACTTCGACCGATCCGCCTGGCCCTCCGATCATTCCATCAGCTAGTGCAAGGCCGCCACGTATTAATTCTAACCGACAATGTGGCAGCTAAAGCCCATGTCAACCGACAGGGAGGGACTCGGTCCAACACACTGATGCAGGAGGCCCTTCAACTCGGCCGCTGGGCGGAAGCCCACCTCGCCTCGATACGGGCGGACCACATCGCCGGCGCGGACAGCCAACAGAACAAGCAGACTTTCTAAGTCCAACGACTATGGACCCGTCAGAATGGCGACTCATTCCATCTTCCAGGAAGTTTGTCACCGGTTCGGCCTGCCACAGATAGACCTGTTCGCCTCTCCAGCGAACTCACATCTCCCACGGTTTTTCACTCGATACCCGACACCAGGAGCCGAGAACACAGACGCCCTCCGTTGCCCATGGCCGAAGGCTCTCCTTTACGCCTTCCCGCCACTGGCCCTGATCCCCAGGGTGATCCGCAAAATTTTGGCGGAGGGAGCAGAGGTGATACTCGTCGCCCCCCACTGGCCTCGTCGGGCTTGGTTCTCCGATCTGGTCGCACTCTCGACATCGTGCCCCTGGCGGATTCCCCCGGAGAGGGTCCGCCTCACTCAAGGGATCGTGTGCCACCTGGATCCACAATGGTTATGCCTGGCCGCCTGGCCCTTGAGGGGCTCCTCCTGAGGCAGGCGCACTATTCAGATGACGTCATCCGGGTCATGCAGGCGGACAGAAAGCCTTCCACCATCAGGCTTTACAACACCACATGGCAGGTATTTATCTCTTGGTGTTCTGCGCGCGAGATTAACCCTGTGTCAGCTTCTGTCCCACAGGTCCTGGACTTCTTACACGCAGGACTTCGCAAAGGCCTGGCGCTCAACACGCTCAAGCGTCATGTCGCCGCCCTCTCCACCGTACTGTCTCCAAGGGACGGAGCACCTTTATCGCATCACCCGTCAGTGCGCAGGTTTCTACGGGGCGTCCGCAACCTCCGACCCCCCACAGTCCACCGGTACCCTACCTGGGACTTACCACGAGTGCTGAAGGCCCTCACCGAACCCCCGTTCGAGCCCTTACGCTCCTCGAGCCTCAGGTTCCTCACCTTCAAGGTGGCCTTCCTGGTGGCCGTCACTTCGGCCAGGCGCATCTCTGAGCTTGCCACCCTCTCCACCAGGCCCGATCTCTGTGTCATTCACCCCGACAGGGTGGTCCTTAGGCTAGATCCTTCGTTTGTCCCCAAAATTAACTCCCGCTTTCCCTAATTTTTGCCCTAGGCCTCATCACCCCCTGAAACGTAAATGGCATACTCTAGACGTCCGCAGAGCTCTTAAGATCTATATCTTGCGGACGGCGCCTTCCCGGCGAACGGAGGCTCTCTTCGTCTCCTTCCAGCCTACTTCACTTGGCTCCAAGGTGTCTTCAGCCACCATTGGCCATTGGATCAGGGCATGCATTGCCCGTGCCTATGAGGCGCAGGCTCTCCCCGTGCCCAAAAACATCACTGCACATTCTACGCGCAGCGCAGCTACCACTGCTGCCTGGGCCACGCAAGCCTCCCTCGAAGAAATCTGTAGGGCAGCCACCTGGACGACCCCGGTGCCGTTTATTAAACACTACCGGATAGATGTGTTCGCATCTGCGGATGCATCTTTCGGCAGGAGGGTCCTTCAACAGATTCACCTTGCTTCGGTGGCCTCGGGCTCGCAGGCTTCCCACCCGTAAGGCGGACGAGCTTGGGCATATCCCACTCCTGACCCACTCCGCAGCCTTCTGGGAGAAGAGGCGTTGGACTTACCGTGAACGCCGTTTCTCCAGGGGCTGCGGAGTGGGGCAGCCCCGCCCAGCCTGCGTGCACCTCAACTTGCCTTACTACTTACCTGAGTTTGTCTTACAGTACCCACTTCGCCTCATAAACTGGAGACAAGGGAGGCACGAGGAGGCGTGGCCAAATCAATCCGACTCAGTGACTGGTCAGACCATCTGGATCATCCCACTCCTGACCCACTCCGCAGCCCCTGGAGAAACTGCGTTCACGGTAAGTCCAACGTCTCGTTTCCATGCAACACAAAGGATCAAAATTATTGATATAAGAAGTGCACTAGGCCAGTGATGGCTTATCTTTTTGCTATCGCGTGCCAAAAGCGTGGGGAGCGTGGGAGGGGGTCACGCATGTGTGCCCACACCCATAATTCAATGCGCCCTGTCCCTCCCAGCGCATGGTGTGCATGACCCCTGTGCACTCCCCCCGTTTTTGGCACGGTGGGCCTATAGGCCTGTTTTTCACTCTCCCCAGGCTCCAGAGCCTTTCTAGGAACCTGGGGAGGGCGAAAATGGCCTTCCCCAACCTCTCGGAGGCCAGAAACGTCCCGTTTCTTGACTTCCGGTGGGCCCAGAAGGCCCGAAAATCAGTTGGCTGGCTCGCGTATGTGCGCCATAGCTGAGTTAGGGCAACACTCATGTGCCCACCTATATGGCTCAGCGTACCACCAGTTCACCATCACGGCACTAGGCTACCCAACTTGAACAGTGGCAGTTCTAGGGGGCATATAATCAATCAATCCACAGAAGAAGGAAAAAAAACCCCACAATATAGTTAAAAACATAAACATCGATAGGTGATTGGAACCCACTCTCTGTTACAGCTCTCCAGGTGGTAATTAATCAACCTGTCCCTGATATCCAGGTTTTTAAGAGTCTTTCTAGTATGGTCCATGATGAGTTTGTGAGTTAAGGAAGGTCTTTTGAAAATCGTTCTCTTTTTTTCCCCTTTGAATATATCATCCTCATTTTTTTCCCCTCTCATTCTGACACGTCCTGAGAATGTTAAAGGAATTCCCTGGGTTTTGATCTGAATCCCCTTAGCCGGAGCTATCAATTCGACCATAGGCGGGTTTCACATAATTTGACCACTGTTTCTCCGCGCACCTGTGGTCCTTCTGCACATGCACCATGGCCTTCTATGAGCAGCTTGCACGCCTGCGCGCGGCTTAGAAAATGTGGCTAAATAGGATGGCATAGCGCTGGGGTGGGCAGCCCCCCACCCGCAGGTCGCCACAACCCGTTCACTTGAACCGGCTGAATCCCACCACTGAATTCGACCCATCGGTGAGGAACCTGTCCTCATTTCGCTACAATCCAATCCAATAACGTGGATGGAGAGAGGCAGTGATTGGCTCAAAGTAATCCAATGGGGACTGGAACTTAGGGGTTGGAGTGGTCATGCATCCCTTGTCAAGCCTTGTCCTGTGTAAGAGTGCCAGGTAGGTCGTGTTCCTAGAAAGGCCCATCTTTCTGTTACTCCCTACCCCAAGGTCACTCCTTTTTCTCCCATCGTGTGATAGAGAGCGAATAAACAAACAAACAGTAGAGATAAAGAGAATGGGGAGAAACAGATGACAGTGGACTTTATTCAAAATTATTAGATTTATATCCGCTTCTATTTTGTGCCACTCAAGGCGAAGTACATAATACTCCCCATCTCCTGATTTTCCCTACCACTACAACAACCCTGTGAGGCGGGTTGGATTGAGTCAGAGTGATTGGCCCCAATGTCCTCCGACCTGCTTCTGTGCTTAAGGGGAAACTTAAAGCTCACTGCCTTTAAAGTTTCTACCATTGCACCTTAATCACAAATTAGCTGGAAAATGGTAGGTAGGCATAGATAGATAGATAGATAGATAGATATTTAGATTTATATACTGCCCTTCTCCCCGAGGGGACTCAGGGCGGTGAACAGCCAAAAGTAAAAAACATAAATACAAAATTTAAAAGCCAAATAAAACCAAATTAAACAATGGCCCCGACTATTTAAAAGCCCAATTATAAAATATTAAAACCCCAAATATTAAAATATTTAAATTTTAAAATTTTAAAATTATTTTTACTGAAAAAGGGGAGAAATTAGGCCAGGCCCGCCTGATGGAACAGAAAAGTTTTTAGCTCACAGCGGAAGGCGCGAAGGTCCGGGATCATCCGTATCTGCGGGGGGAGTTCGTTCCAGATAGTGGGTGCCCCCACAGAGAAGGCTCTCCCCCTGGGGGCCGCCAGCCGACATTGTTTGGCCGATGGCACCCGGAGGAGCCCCTCTGTATGGGAGCGTACCGGTCAGTGGGAGGCTATTGGTGGTAGTAGGCGGTCCCACAAGTACCCGGGTCCTAAGCCATGGAGCGCTTTAAAGGTGGTAACCAATACCTTGAAGTGCACCCGGAAGACCACCGGGAGCCAGTGCAGCTCGCGCAGGAGAGGAGTAACATGGGAGCGCCACGTTGCTCCCATCTCCACCCGCGCGGCCGCACTCTGCGCCAGTTGGAGCCTCCGGGTGCTCCACAAGGGGAGCCCCATGTAGAGAGCATTACAATAGTCTAGGCGAGAGGTGACGAGGGCATGAGTGACCGTGTGTAAAGAGTCCCGATCCAGAAAGGGATGCAACTGTCAAATCAGGCGAACCTGATGAAAAATCCTCCCGGTCACGGCCATCAAATGCTCTTCTAAAGACAGCCGTGAATCAAGGAGGACGCCCAAGTTGCGCGCCCTCTCTGCGGGGGCCAATGATTTGCCCCCGATAGTCAGCGATGGCACCAGCTGACTATATCGGGACGTCGGAAACCACAGCCACTCGGTCTTGGATGGGTTGAGTCTGAGCCCGTTCCTCCCCATCCAGATCCGCACGGCTTCCAGGCACCGGGACATCACTTCAAGGGCATCGTTGGGGTGGTCTGGGGTGGAGATGTACAGCTGGGTGTCATCCGCGTACTGATGATATCTCACCCCAAAACCACGGATGATCTCACCTAACGGCTTCACATAAATGTTGAACAGGAGGGGCGAGAGGACCGACCCTTGTGGCACCCCACATATGAGGGGCCTCGGAGTCGATCTCTGCCCCCCTGTCAACACCGACTGCGACCGGTCGGAGAGAAAGGAGGAGAACCACTGCAACACAGTGCCTCCCACCCCCAGCTCTGCCAGCCGGTGCAGCATGATACCATGGTCGATGGTATCAAAAGCCGCTGAGAGATCTAACAGGACCAGGACAGAGGAGCACCCCCTGTCCCGAGCCCTCCAGAGATCATCAACCAACGTGACCAATGCCATTTCCGTGCTGTACCCGGGTCTGAAGCCCGACTGGAACGGATCCAGATACGTCATTTCATCCAGGTGCTGGGGAAGCTGTTGCTCAACCACACTCTCGACAACCTTCGCCACAAAGTGAAGGTTGAAGACCGGACGATAATTTACCAACATTGCCGGGTCCAGGGAAGTCTTCTTGAGGAGAGGCCTCACCACCGCCTCTTTCAAGGTGACAGGAAAGTCACCCTCACCCAACGAAGCATTTATAATCCCCTGGAGCCAGCCACGTGTCACCTCCCGGGAAGTCAGTACTAACCAGGAGGGACACGGGTCCAATAAACAGGTGGTCGTGTTCAGCCTGCCCAGAATCCTGTCCACGTCCTCAGGGGTCACAGGATCAAACTCAGTCCAGATAACATTCTCAAGACCAGCCCCTGTCCCTCCCCCCGAGACTACCCAGTTGGAGTCCAGATCTTCCCGAATCTGAGTGATTTTATCATGCAGATACTGAACAAAATCCTCGGCTCTACCCTTCAAGGGGTCCTCCCGCGCTTCCTGGTGTAGCAGGGAGCGGGTCACCCTAAAGAGGGCGGCCGGGCGATTATCTGATGACGCAATAAGAGCAGCAAAATAGTTAGATTTAGGTTCTTTTATCACCACTAGGTAAGTCCTAATATGGGATCTCACTAGTGTCCGGTCGGATTCAGAATGACTGGCCCTCCAACTACTCTCTGGGCGTCTTTTCCGGCGCTTCAACTCCCTCAGCTCCTCGGAGAACCAAGGAGCCAATTGAGATCGGCGCCGGGTCAGAGGCCGCAAAGGCATGACCCGATCCAGAGCTTCAGTGGCCGCCCTGTCCCAGGCGGCCACTAGGTCTCCGGTTGAGGCGTGTGCTAGAGCCTCAGGAAATGGCCCAAGCTCCATCTGGAACCTATCAGGTTCCATCAGATAGATAGATGAGAGAGAGAGAGAGAGAAATAGCAATGGCAATAGCACTTAAACTTATATACAGTGCTTTTACAGCCCTCTCTAAGCGGTTTACAGAGTCAGCCTCTTGCCCCCAACAATCTGAGTCCTCATTTTACCCACCTCAGAAGGATGGGAGGCTGAGTCAACCTGGAGCCTGGTGAGTTTCAAACGGCCAAATTGCAGTCAGCCGGCAGTCAGCAGAAGTAGCCTGCAGTACTGCACTCTTAACTACTGCGCCACTGTGGCTACCTCAGATGGTTGGTAGGTAAGAAGGAAGGAAGGAAAGAAAGAAAGAAAGAAAAAGGAAGGAAAGGAAAGGAGGAAAGGAAGAGAGAGAGAGAAAGAAGAAAGAAAGAAGGTAGGTAGGTAGGTAGATAGATAGGTAGATACCCTGTTTTCCCCAAAAATAAGACATCCCGTGATAATAAGCCCAATCGGGCTTTTGAGGGCACGGCAATAAGGCCAAGCGCTTATTTCAGGGTTCAAAAACATATAAAACGGTCTTATTTTTGTGGAAACGGGGTAGGTAGGTGGGTGGGTGGGTGGGTGGATGGATGGATGGATGGATAGATAATAGATAGATATAGACTGACATGGGCTGCAGTGTTTTTAATCAGCTAAAATGCTCCTTCAATTTAACGTTGGGGATGCAGAAGAAATTGAATAAAAGTGCTTATGAAAAGGGGAATTAACAAGAGGTCACTTAGAAACATTTCCCTTCCCCCACCCCTACCCTTGGGTAGGAATTTTCAAGATGATCTTAAGAAACAGGCCTGTCCTGTCTCAAAGTGAAACCCCCCCTCCGCCCCCCTTAAAGTACTCTCCAGGTTCCTGAGTCATTTCCTCAACACCCAAGATTAGCCAAGGGTGAACTGATCAAGCCTGACCTGATTTAAACTTTAATGGGGTTACACCCCCCCAAAAAAACAAAAAAAAAACCCCCAACAATCCCTGCATCAAGAATGCACAGATACGGGCAGAGGGGTGAGCATTTTTATGTATTTATTTATTTTTAAAAAGGAAGAGCTGGGAGAGACGACGGTGGGATGCACAATAACACACTCGCATATCAGTAGGTATATAGGACCTTGACGTCTGGGGTTTTTTGGTGTGTGCTGTTCTTTTGTGTGTACCTTGGAGGGCTCGCTCGCTTTGCCCCCCCCCCCCCACGTCGAGCAGCTCCGGCAAAAATGACATACAAGGAATGAGATGAAAGAATGCAAAGGAGCAGTCCCCGAGGAGGGGGCGATGCTGTTCCCTCCTCCCCCTCTGCAAGGAGAACGGAAAGAAGGCTGGCTGGCAGATGCTTGTGTCTAGCTAGCTGGCGTGTGCGTGTGTATGGCGGGGGGAGGGAGTACTGGCAGGCCCCCAGCTCCTCCTCCTCTTCCCTCCTCCTTGTGCTGTGTGCTGGAGCCTGCCCGGAGGCTCGGAGGAGGAGGAGCTGCTGCTGCTAACCAGGCTTGGGTAGGATCCGGGATCCCCGCTCGGGGTTGGTGGGAGACCTTGAGGGCAGGCAGGCAGGCGGGGAGTAAGAAAGAAAGCGACGTCCAGCAAAAAGGGGGGAATGGGGTGGGAGGGAAGGAAGGAAGGAAGGAAGGAAAGAGGGAGGGGGCAAAATGCAGATGACAAGAGCTTGGTAAGCGAGGGAAAATTAGAAGCCCCCCCCTTCCCAGCAAAGGTGGATGGAGGCATTGGGAAGGAATGGTGCATACGGATTT
The DNA here is from genome assembly GCA_012654045.1 of Ptyas mucosa. NCBI lineage: Eukaryota > Metazoa > Chordata > Lepidosauria > Squamata > Colubridae > Ptyas > Ptyas mucosa. The sequence goes on along the minus strand of WNWU01000374.1, from coordinate 162,057 downwards.
CGTGGGGTGAAGGGGAAGGATGTGAACGACAGCAGGTTGGTGGGGAGGGGGAAGAGAAGAGAGGTGGCAGCTTACCTGCGGCCCCCCGTGGCGAAGAAGGGGGGGAGAGAGAGAGTGTGTAACAGGGGCTGGGTGGGTGGAAGAGACACCGGAGGGGAGTGACTGATCCTCCCCCCCGTGGAGTGGATGAGGATTAAGAGAAGAAAAGAGGAGGCTGAGGAGGAGGATGTCGGGAGGGCGGCTGGGCTGCAGGTGGAAAGAGGAAGGGGTCTGGATATAGAGGAAGGTGGAGTGTGGAGTAACTGCCAGGCCTGGCAGCTGCGGGGAGAGGGGTGTTGAGGAGGAATTGATACGCCTCCCTCCCTCCCTCCCATCCACCCCCCCCATGCATTGCCTTGAAAAATATGGAAATATAGAGGAGAGAAAACAGCCCCTGCGGAGGTTATTAAGGGGAACAATCTGTTGGGGGTGGGTACGCAGATCAGCACAAGTTGAGGAAGTGGAAGGTAGAATATCTGGAGCTCGGGGGTTGAACCCGGGGGGTCCTGGGAGCTCTCTGAGGCTCGGCAGCTTTTCTTGCAGACGTTTCACGAACCAAACTAGGTAACGTCATCAGGGGAAGTTGGGAGGCAAAGAGAAATCAAACATTTAGGTGGTGGTGGTGGGAGGGGGCGGCTCAGCCGAACCGGACACATCCAGAAAAGATAACTTGGGACAGGAGGTCGCAATGGGCAGCAGAATGGAGAAAGATAGCAAGCTTTGGACTCTGTGGGAAGGGGGGGATCTGATTGGTTTCCTGTCCGAGGCTTGTTGGTATCCCTAGATCAGCGCTCCCCCCCAATCTTTTGGGGGCACAAGGACCCGGTTCGGTGGAGAGAGACTTTTTTCCGTGGACCGGAGGGAGCGTGGTTTCGTGCGCTGCCTGCATCCCACGGATGGGGCTTTGCTTGTTTGCGTGGATCAGTTTCTGGCATGCCGTGGCCCGGTGCTGGTCCACAGACCAGGGGTGGGGGGATCTCTGCCCTAGATCACACTGATCAGTTGAAGGGTCAGTTTTGAACTCTTTGGGCCTGTGAGGTAAGGAACCCATTTGTTTTATCTACGGAGAGTATTTTGAGACGCAAGCCTTGGCTATTTGAGAAGCCTTCCCATGTCTGGTCTTAGATTAAATCCTCCTCATCCATTCCCAACAGGGTCAAGATCTTAAACGACAATTGAAAACTAGTATTTTATTCTGAGGAACGTTAGAAATAATGTTTCTAAACCTCTCACGTTTCCCTCCCTCCCTCGAGATCATTTAATGGTAACATGCAGTTCATTTAAATTCTATTTTTTTTAAAAAAGAGATTGGAAAGAAATTTGTCTGAAATGGTATAGGGTCTCCTGCTTGAGCAAGGGGGTTGGACTAGAAGACCTCCAAGGTCCCTTCTGATGCCGTTATTCTAAACGAGGACCCAGATTGTTGGAGGCAAGAGGCTGACTTTGTAAACTGCTTAGAGAGGGGCTGTAAAGCACTGTGAAAGCGGTATATAAGTCTAAGTGCTATCGCTATTTATTAGTCAGGTAAAATGCAAATGATCCCAACTTTTGTAGATGATTTTCTCATGGACATCCAGTTTTTAGGGAAACTGGAACCCGTGCTTTCCCCTTTTTACAGTGGCCAGTTTTATCCTTGAGGTTAGGGGTGAAGAAAGAGGTGGTGATTTGGCACAAAAGCTTTTGAATTGATACCTGCCTGTGAAAAAATAAAAAAAATCCCCAAAGTTCCAGTTCTAGAAAAAACAAAAGGAGATATTTCATCCCTGAAACACTTTCTGGACAATGTGAGTTTCATCTCAAATGTTGAGTTCCATCGATATATATGAGTTCCATAAACTTTCTGTGCCTTGCTTCCATGCCTTTCTCGTAAATTCTTCCAACAGTGGATTCTGCAAGGATGCTGGTTTTACGGTTTTGAGTAAACTCGGTGAATTTGTCTTCGATGAAATCCCTCACTCCTGCTATTTCCAAATGCAATGGGCAGGAAAATGAGATGAAGTTCTGCTATAGTAAGATTTGCAATAGTCCGGCAAGTTTCCGGTATTTCTAACATCGGTGATTTTTAAAAAACCCAAATTTCCTCCCAGCCAATAGAAATTAAGAAAACCTGTGCTTGAAAGTTTTATATTCTCTAGTTCTGGTACCAAAACCAACTCCTTTGTTAATATTCTACCTTTGTTATTAGTCATTATTTTTACACCCGCCTCCCCACTTCTGTTGGTGAACCATGTGGTTTTAAATGAAAAACAAGGTAGATTTTAGAAGTGTATAGTCCACTTTGATTTTTTTTTTTAAAAAAGGGGCTATTCGTTTATATTATGATTTCTCCCAGAATTCATTCAAAAAGTCAGAAATAAAATTTCAGCCTGTGAGCTGTAATCAAATTACAATATACCATTTTCGATACCTCTGCTGCATTTTACTGTTTTTCTGCATCTGGAAAGATGGTATATGGGAGGGACAGTGATTTTTTTTAAAAAAAATGCGGGATTTTCTAGTTTTCCGTTTTCCAAATTGTCCGTGGAAATTAGAGAAGTGAGAATTATATCAAGGACATCATCTCTACAAACGTGTATTTAGTTGGATGTAACTTCCCTGCATTGATCATTAATCTCTTATTTACGTACAGATAGTCCTTGACTGTTTAGTGACCCGAACTTCGAATGGTCATTTAGTGACCGTTCAAAGTTACAATGGCACTGAAAAAAGTCACTTATCCAGGGGTGGGTTTCACTTACCTTTACCACCGGTTCGCCGCACATGCTCGTTTCTCGCGCACACACGCTGTTTTCGCATGCACCTGGACTTCCGTGCATGCGCTTTGTTCGCTCATGCGCCTTACGAGCATGCTATCCAGCCTCGAAAACGTGCCTAAATAGCACAATTTGGAGCCGCGCGGGGGTGTGTGTGTGGGCCCACCCGTGATCGCCGTTAACGGTTCATGTGAACCGGCTGTATGCCACCTCTGCTTTTGACCATTTGTCACACTTAACAACTGTTGCGGCCTCCCCATGGTCACATTATTAAAATTTGGATGCTTGGCAACTGATTCATATTTATGACGGCTGCAGAGTATCCCGGGGTTGTGTGATTCCCCCTATTGCGACCTTCCGGCAAGCAAAGTTAACAGGGAAACCAGATTTACTGAACAATTGCGTTAGTAATTTAACAACGGCAGTGATTCATTTAATAACTCTGGCAAGAAAGGTGGTAAAACTCACTTAACAAATATTTCAGCTCGCAAAAGCAGAAATTTTGGGGTCAGGTTGTGGTCGTACAGTATGCCTTCAACCGGGGAGGAAAAACATTTCCCTGCATTCCTCTTTTTCTTGATGTATACATGTATACATGTTACGCAGTCCAGATTTTATGAATGATACTCCAAATATGAGCCGCAGTGGTTAAAGTGCAGTACTGCAAACTACTTCTGCTGACTGCCTGCAATTTGGCAGTTCGAATCTCACCAGGCTCAAGGTTGACTCAGCCTTCCATCCTTCCGAGTTGGGTAAAATGAGGACCCAGATTGTTGGGGGCAATAAGCACTGTAAAGCGGTATATAAGTCTTAAGTGCTATTGCTATAAATCGGAGGATATTGAAAAATCTTGCAGAAACAGATTGGCCTTTGCAAAAAAAGAAAAGAAAAGAAAAAAGTTATCTGTAGCCCTTGCTGAATTTCTCATCCTTTCTTTGCTTCATTGACTCACGCAAGAAAACCTCGCACAAATTCAGGAATCACAAAACAGGTTGGAGCAGGAAAGCAACACAAATTTAAAGAAAAGAAAAGAAGGACTATTACGATGGGATCAATTACGCTATAAAAATGGTTGTTTTGAAAAAATGGATCATTTTTTTCCTAAATGATAGGCAGTCGGTATAATACATACATAGCTGTCCGTCGTGGTCCGTTCAGAAGGTTTTGATTTATAGACCCTGAGGAATGATTTTTTAGATTTTTAGACCCATTGGGCATTATATTATAATATAATGTAATAAACGTGATACATTTGGAGATTTTCCTCTCCTTTTTTCATAAACCAGATGATTCTGATTTGTTCAAAGAAGACAGGGCTGATAATTGAATTGTAGAGCTATAGGAAAAGTTCTCGTATATTAGCACCAGCTATTGGAATAAACACTTGGCAGAGATTATGGGAGAGTGGTGCGGTGGCCTAGAGGTGGAGCTCTCGCCTCACAATCTGGAGGTTGTGAGTTCGATCCCAGGTCAAGGCAGATATTTCTCTCTCTGGGCACACTGAGAATATAGTTGCTGAACAAAACTCTGCATTGGCAACAGGAAAGGCATCTGGCCATTAAAACACTCTCCTAACTCCATTCAGTTGCCCAGACTCCACCCCGCAAGAGTGGTTAAATGGAGATGATGACTTGGCACAGATTATGGGGAATCACTATAGATAGTCCTCAATTTATGACCACAATTGAACCCCAAATTTCTGTTGTTAAGCGAGACATTTGTTAAGTGAGTTTTGCCCCAGATCACATGACTCTGCGACACTGCGATGGTCATAAGTATGAACCAGTTGCCAAGCATCTGAATTTTCATCACCTGATCGTGGGGATGCTGCAGCAGTTGTAATTGTGAAAAAACGGTCATACGTCACGGTTTTTTCAGTGGCGTCATAACTTTGGACGGTCACTAAACGAACTGTTGTAAGTTGAGGACTACGTGTACTTAGATTCAGCAGTTTGATTTGGGGATCTTGCGACCTCCATATGTTAGTTAGAGCATTCTTGGCGCTTAGAGGAAACCGAGTTTGAATATGGGAATCCTAATAGAATTCTCAGCACTGATTCAATAAAATGTCCAGCAGTTCTCAGCAGGATTTTTGCTGGGAAACAATAATTGTTATTAAATCCATATCATCCTTCAAAGTAGTGTTTCTTCATCCTGGCCACTAGAAGAAGTTTAGACTTCAATTCCCGGAATGTCTTCACCAGCCTGAGGAATTCTGGGAGTTGAAGTCCACACCTTTTCATGTGACCAAGGGGCTGACTCGAGGATTCTGGGAGTTGTAGTCCACACCTCTTCAAGTGACCAAGGGGCTGACTCAAGGATTTTGGGAGTTGAAGTCCACACTTCTTCAGGTGGCCAAGGGGCTGACTCGAGGATTCTGGGAGTTGTAGTCCACACCTCTTCAGGTGGCCAAGGGGCTGACTCAAGAATTCTGGGAGTTGAAGTCCATACCTCTTCCAGTGGCCCAGGGGCTGACTTGAGGATTCTGGGAGTTGAAGTCCACTCCTCTTCAAGTGGCCAAGGAGAGCAGGGAGGAGAGGAGAGAGCGCGAGAGAGACTGCTTTAAACCATTAACCTTCATTACATGCCATTTAATTTGTCTATTTTAATAACATGCTGAGGTTGCCTTTTATTTTAATTTCACGTTGGTAAATTCCACTTGGGTGCTTCAGGACAGGCCTCTGACAACTTGTGATCTACTTAGGTAAAAAATTAGATGCCATCTACTAAGTCTGTAAGAGTCTGGACAAATTAAAAGAATAAATACGCCTATCTGTTTTTAACTAGTCCCAAATCCCATTACTACTGTAATGCTCTCTACATGGGGCTCCCCTTGAGGAGCATCTGGAGGCTCCAACTGATGCAGAATACGGCTGCGTGGGGGATTATGGGAGCGATGGGGCGCTCCCATGTGCCACCCCTCCTGCGTGATCTGCATTGACTTCTGGTGGTCTTCCAGGTGCACTTCAAAGTGTTGGTTACCACCTTTAAAGCGCTCCATGGCTTAGGGCCTGGGTACTTACGGGATCGCCTTCTGCCACCGATAGCCTCCCACCGGCCAGTACGCTCCCACAGAGAGGGACTCCTCAGGGTGCCATCGGCCAGACAATGTCAGCTGGCGACCCCCAGGGGGAGGGCCTTCTCTGTGGCAGCACCTGCCCTCTGGGACGACCTGCCCCCAGAGAGACATAGGATACCAGATCTCCGGGCTTTTCGCCGGGCGCTTAAAACTTTTTTGGTTCATCAAGCTGGGCTGGCGTAACACCACCACCACCCCCCTTAGATATTTTTAGATATTTTTAACTGTAAATTGATTTTAGTTGGGATGTTTTAGATTTATTGGCCAAAATTTGTTTAATTCTTTTAAAAATTTTAAATTTTGTATGTGATGTTTTTATTCTTGGCTGTTCACCGCCCTGAGACCAGCAGGGGAAGGGCGGTATAAAAATTTAATAAAAATAAAAATAAAATAATAATAAATAAATAGCAACTAAAACAAAATGGCTTCTGAATCTCTACATGGGACGCCATCTGTCTTGGATTGAAGAGGAGTGTCTTTAGGCTGGCTGTGTTTATCTCATGAGCTTATTTCATTGGAGATAGATAGATGATAGATAGATAGATAGATAGATAGATAGATAGATAGATAGATAGATAGATATGTATGCTTCATTGCTTGGAGGAAGCCACAGATCTCAATATTTGGTTAAGGATGGGTGGAGGTCTCCCTTCCTCTTATAGTTTTTCAGGCTGGACCCGGAGAAGGCAGCCAACTCGTCCAAAATTCTTGCGTGGAGATGGTAGAAACAAGACTTGGTCTACCTTAATTTTCTCTTCAACAGAAGCTACCACAGATTTCTGCATCATGGCGAGACGCCATAGAATATCACCTTCGTTGATCTGCGAAAGCTTGTCGGCACAGTTTTAAGTTGAGCAAAGTCACAAGCTTTCAAATGGCAGCCCATGTGATGCAGCCTTCGACATAATTGCCGGTGGCCCATTTTTTTAAATTTAATTTTTTTGTTTTGCTATAATGACAGAGGCCTACTTAATAAGTAGCAAACACACGCACACGTTCCTCACTCTAACGAAAATATTAACCCGGAAGAAAAGACTGCGATTATAATTCATCAGCTGCATTTCTTTTTCTTTCTTTTCTTTTCTTTTCCTTTCTTTTCTTTTCTTTTTTCTTTTTTTTTTTGAAATAATTTTTATTACAATTTTCCTTTACACAACTCTCTACTACATAATCAACAGACTGTGTCATTTTTGTATACTTCGGATCAACATTCCATACAATATATACATTCTATACATTCAATATCTAGTCCTCAATAGCCTTACGTATATTTCCAATTTTTATTTCTATTATCTATCCAAGTGTACCATTTTCCCCTAAACCGCATAAAATTCCGAATCCTCTTTTTCTTTTAGATCTAGGGAAAGTTTATCCCTTTCGGCACATTCATATATCTTCTGAATGATCAATCCCTCTGGTAAGTGTATTGCGTGCCTTCCAATATTGGGCAAACGCAATTCTTGCCGCTGTTAATATGTATAGAATCAAATATCTTTCTATCAAATTTTGTTTTAAGTATTCCCAGGAGAAATGTTTCTGGGTTTAGTTCTATTTGACATTTTATTATCTCTTGTAGCCATCCTTGTATCTTAGTCCAGTACTTTTTCGTTTCTGGACATAGCCACCAAGCATGAAAGAATGACATTGGTTACATTTCCAACATTTTGGGCTTAAATTCAAGTACATTTTAGCCAGCCTTGCTGGGGCTAGGTACCAAAAGCATTTTGTATTGATTTTCCTTATAAGCAGCGGATTTTGTTATAGTGTAATTCTTGTTCCAAATTCTTTCCCAATCCTCTAAATCTATATTATGCCCTGTTTTTTTAACCCATGCAATCATTGGTTCTTTCACTACCTCCTCTACTCTATCAAATTCTAATTCATCAGCTACATTTCTATCAACTCTTAATTTGGGGGTTTTGTTTTCTTTTTATTGGCCTTTATTTGGGGGCATTTTTCATGGCAATGATGCCAAGAAGTCATTCCAACTATATACCTGTTTGTGATTCTGGGTACGGCAGAGAATATATGCAGGCCGAAATCAAATCAAAATACACCAGAAGTTTATTGCCATTCCAAACTGTACCACAGGAAATTTCTTCTTCTTCTAGTGCCATATCCGTCATCGGATGTTGGCAATCCTATTTTTATCGACAGCCGTACGAAAAAAGTGCTGCTGAATTTTGTCCAAACCGATCCCTTAGATTTTGAAGCCATGAGATGGTTCTTCTGCCTGGACCTCATTTGCCTTCAAATGAGGTCCATTGGAGGATTAAATGGAAGTATGGCATATTTTTCCGGGTGTTGCATCACATGTCCAAAATATTCTAACTTTCGCTTTTTAATGGTTTTGATGATTTTCCTTTGGCTTTTCCAGGCGGCTTATCACCACCTCATTTCTGATTTTGTCAGCCCAGCTTATACGTAACAGCCGCCTGTAAATCCACATTTCAAATGCTTCTCGTCTCTTCAAGTGGCTTTCTGTCAGAGACCAACTCTCCACTCCGTAGAGCAGGAAAGAAAAGATGTAGCACCTGACAAAGTCTCATTTTCAATTTTAGGCTTATGTCGTGACTACAGAAGACATTTTTCATTTTGAAGAACGCCGTCTCTAGCCTTGTCTTTACTTCAGTGATCATGTCCCAGCTGAAGAAGAAATAGGTAAAGGTTCCCCTCACACATATGTGCTAGTTCTCGACTCTAGGGGGCAGTGCTCATCTCCGTTTCAAAGCCAAAGAGCCAGCGCTGTCAGAAGACGTCTCTGTGGTCATGTGGCCGACATGACTCAATGCCAAAGGCGCATGGAACGCTGTTACCTTCCCACCAAAGGTGGTCCCTATTTTTCTACTTGCATTTTTAGGTGCTTTCGAACTGCTAGGTTGGCAGAAGCTGGGACAAGTAACGGGAGCTCACCCCGTTACACGGCACTAGGGATTCGAACCGCTGAGCTGCCGACCTTTTGATCGATCAGCTCAGTGTCTTAGCCCCTGAGCCACCGCGTCCTTGAAGAGGAAATATGACATTATCATGTCATCTGTTGTTTTATAAAAGTTGCCAACGGGACCTCAATTTTGGGGCACGTTCTGTTTGAGGTTGAAAAAAATGGTTGGCCTTAACCATGCAGCGTTTTGCCCAGTTAAGGGTTACAAAAGACCGGAGAGTTTTAGCAGAAGATCGATGTCCTGCACATCGAAAGCTGAATCAGCACATGGAAGTAGAAATATGTTCTGGAAAGTGTGGTCAGGGGTATGCTTCTCCCGTATGGCTGTTCGTAGAAAAAGCACCGCTCCCTGTTTAATAGTGGATGGAATTAGAGTTTTTTTTTCTTTGTTGCAAATGACCCATAGTGGCAACAGGGTCGAGATGCACAGAGTCATGTGCGACAACGGAAAAACGCTAGCAATATGATTCATCCAGTGAAGCTGATGGGAATGAGGTTTAGAACAGATTAAAGATAAATGATAGATAGATAGATAGATAGATAGATAGATAGATAGATAGATACATACATACATACATACATACATACATACATACATACATGATAGATAGATAGATAGATAACATGATAGAAAGATACATGATAGATACATGATAGGTAGATTACATGATGGATACTAGATAGATTAGATAGATAGATAAATACATGGTAGATAGATACTAGATAGATAGATAGATAGATAGATAGATAGATTACATGATAGAAAGATACATGATAGATATAGGATAGATAGATTACATGATGGATACTAGATAGATAGATTAGATAGATAGATAGATAGATAGATAGATAGATAGATAGATAGATAGATAGATGATAGATCTATGATAGATGATAGATGATAGATAGATACATGATAGATAGAAAGATAGATACATGATAGATACAAGACAGATGATAGATACATGGTAGATAGATACATGATAGATGATAGACACATGATAGATGATAGATAGATGATTGATACATGATAGATACATGATAGAAAGATAGATACTAGATAGATAGATAGATAGATAGATAGATAGATAGATAGATAGATGCATGCATGATCGATACATGATTGATAGATGATAGAAAAGAAAGAAAAAAAGAATTCTTTATTGGCCAACTGTGATTGGATACACAAGGAATTTGTCTTGGTGCATATGCTCTCAGTGTACATAAAAAGGAAATATACATTTGTTAAGAATCATATGGTACAACACTTAATGATAGTCATAGGGTCCAAATAAGCAATCCAATCAAACTAGGAAACAATCTAAACTGGAAGGATACAGCAACAAGTTACAATCATGCAGTCAAGTGGGAGGAGATGGGTGATAGAAACGATGAGAAGATTAATAGCAATAGTCATGCAACATTAGTGAATAGTTTGACAGTGTTGAGGGAATTATTTGTTTAGCAGAGTGATGGCGTTTGGGAAAAAACTGTTCTTGTGTCTAGTTCTGGTATGCAGTGCTCTGTAGCGTCTTTTTGAGGATAGGAGTTGAAACAGTTTTTGTCCCGGATGCGAGGGGTCTGTAAACATTTTCACAGCCTTCTTTTTGACGTATAGCAATAGCACTTTCAGAGTTAGTCCTCAACTTACAACCCACAATTGAGCCCCAAATTTAAGTGATATTTAAGTTGCTAAGTGAAATATTTGTTAAGTGACTTTTCAACAATGTCTCTTGCCACCTATGTTTTGTGAATCACCGCGGTTCTTAAATTAGTAATATAGTGGTTAAGTGAAACTGGTTTTCCCCATTGACTTTGCTTGTTTACAAGGTTGCAAAAGGGGATCACATGACTCGGGGACACAAATGTGAGTCAGCTGTCAAGCATCGAATGTAAACGGTCATTCCGCAATGGTCCTAAGGGTGAAAAATGGTCATGAGTTAAGTTTTTTTCAGGGCCGTTGTAACTTTGAATGGTCACTGAACGAACTTTCGTCAGTCAAGGATTAACTGTATACCGCTTCACAATGCTTTACCGCCCTCTCTAAGCGGTTTACAGAGTCAGCCTATTGCCCCCAACAATCTGGGTCCTCATTTTACCGACCTCGGGAGGATAGAAGGCTGAGTCAGCCTTGAGCCGGTCAGGATCGAACTCCTGGCAGTTGGCAGAGTTAGCCTGTAATACTGCATTGTAACCACTCGGCCACCGTAGCTCATATACAGGTAGTCCTCGACTTGCAATCCCAATTGAACCCCAAATTTCTGTTTGTTGAAGTGAATTTTGCTCCATTTTAGGGACTTTCTGGCCTCCGTCGTTAAAGCGAATCACTGCTGTTGCTAAATTAGGAACACTGTTGTTAAGCGAATCCGGATTTCCCATGGATTTCACTTTCAGAAGGTCGCGAAAGGTCATCACCTGACACCTCCCCCCCCCCCCGGACACTGCAACCGTCATAAATATGAATCGGTTTGCCAGGCCTCTGAATTTTGATCAGAGGACCATAAGGATGCTGTAACGGTCATAAGTGTGGAAAAACGGTCGTCAGTCGCTTTTTTTCAGTCCCGGTATAACCTCCAATGGTCACGAAAGGAGGGTTAGAGTTAACCCTAACCCTGCCTTTACTTCTCCACACAGCAGATGATCAAGCTGTAATTCCTGACCGCCAAATGTGGGGATGACCAATTTCTTAGATGGGATGTTTCTGGACAGCAGGGCCTCTCCAAGGCTACCAGTCACAATGTTGAGGAACAGGTTATTTTTCAAACTCTACTAGCGGGAGGAATGAATAGAAAGCAGTGTTGAAATCTGAACTGGTTTGCTACCGGTTTGCTTATTGCGCATGCGCGCCACGCACCAAAAGGAGGCTTGGGAAGGTAAGTAGAACAGCGAGGGGGGGTGGATCAGCTGTGCGGCGTGATTTAGCTTCGCTAGGAAGCAGGATTTCCTGCTTTCTAGCAAAGCTAAACTGCGCGGCACAGCTGATCTTTTTTTAACTAACAGTTTGACCAAACTGGTAGTTAGTTTGTTTTTTAATCACTCCAGTTCAAGCGAACCGGAATGAACTGGTAGCATTTCACCCCTGGTAGAAAGGCCTAAGCCACCATCTCTTGCTTCCTAGCACCCATAACAATGTCTGTGGCAAACAAAGCTGGAATAAAACGAGAACCTGGGCTTAATGAGATGATGTTCTTAACCAATTATTTCTTCTTTTCCAGGCTGTCCCGGACAACGTGCGCCTTCCTTCATGAGGCGGAGCCTGCTTGATTGACAACTCTTGGATCAAGGAAGCGCAGTTGGGAAAGGGACTTCTCCGTCACCTCCTTCCTGAGACTCTTTTTCCTTCAGCCATGGCTGATCCCATCATGGACCTCTTTGACGATCCTAACCTCTTTGGCTTGGACTTGACCGATGAGAGCTTTAACCAGGGTGCTCCGGACCCCATTGAAGAGGCCTTGGGGCTTTCAGGGGCCACCTTAGACTCCTTAGCGGGGGGTTCTAAAGACCAGCAGGTAACCCCCCAGCCAGAGCCCTCCCAACCAGAGACTCTGCCCCTCCCCGATACGCGACCGGAGTCCGTGACCGAGCCGCCCCAGCAAGATCAACCGGGCCTCCTACAGGTCCCTCAGGATCAAGAGGTTCTCAGCCAAGGCAACCCGTTCATGGGCGTCTCGTCAGCCACGACCACCTCAACGGTCGCGCCCTCTTCTTCTGTCAGCGGGCAGCAAACGGCCGTGCCCCCGCCGGCCCCCAAGATCGTCATCCTGAAAGCCCCAGCCGGAAGCTCCATGACGGGTGCTCATGTGGCCCAGATCCAAGCTCAGCCCATTGGGGCAGCCAACGGGGGCAAAGTGACCTTTGCCAAGGTCCTGACAGGAACCCCTTTACGTCCCGGGGTCTCCATCGTCTCAGGCAATGCAGTGCTGGCCACCAAAGTGTCTCCTGGAGCTGGGGCGCCCGCGACACTCCACCGGTTGGTGCAACCTGGACGTCCCGTCAAGCAGCTAGTGCTGCAACCCGTAAAGAGCCAAGCGGGAGGGAACACGGGGGCTGCTCCGCTCAAACCTGCCGTGACTCTGACGTCGACTCCAGCTCAGGTGAGCACACAGTTCTTCCAGGTGAGGATGCAGCGACTTAACAAATTCTTTTATAGGTATTTTACAGATTAACCAAGTTGGAAGGGGCCTTGCAGGTCATCTAGTCCAACCCGACCTCTTTCATCCAAGAAGGAGACCCTACATCATTTCTGACAAATCTCTTCTTGAAAGCCTCCAGTGATGAAGCTCCCATAACTTCTGAACTTCTGTTCCATGGGTTGATTGTTCTCACTGTCAGAAAATTTCTCCTTATTTCCAGGTTGAATCTCTCCTTGA
>WNWU01000374.1:121966-135825 GCA_012654045.1 Ptyas mucosa | reverse complement strand
TAGTTTAGTTTAGTTTAGTTTAGTTTAGTTTAGTTTAGTTTAGTTTAGTTTAGTTTAGTTTAGTTTAGTTTATTGCCATTGCCCCTCGTATAACAAAATTAAAGGGCATTTTATTTATTTTTTATTTTATTAATTGTATTTATATACCGCCCTTCTCCTGAAGGACTCAGGGCAGTGAACAGCCAAGATCAAATACATAGATATAAAAGTTAAAAACAATTTAAAACCAGGTTAAATACTTTGGCCCACAATTAAGAACATCCCATTAAAATCCAATTTAAAATTTAAAACTGTTAAAATTAGGCTAGCCCGGTTTGCTGGAATAACAAAGTCTTCAGGGCACGGCGGAAGGTGCGCAAGTCCGGGATCCTCCGTACCTCCGGGGCCAGCTCATTCCAGAGGGCAGGAGCCCCCACTGAGAAGGCTCTCCCCCAGGGGGTCGCCAGTCGACATTGTCTGATCGATGGCACCCCGAGGAACCCCACTCTGTGGGAGCGTACTGGCCGGTGGGAGGCCATCGGTAGCAGAAGGCGTTCCAGGTCCTAAGCCGTTGAGCGCTTTAAAGATGTTAATCAACACCTTGAATCGCACCCGGAAGACCACTGGGAGCCAATGCAGCTCGCGCAGGAGAGGTGTTACATGGGAGCGCCCTGCTGCTCCCATAATCACCCGCGCGGCTGCATTTTGGACCAGCTGGAGCCTCCGGATGCTCTTCAAGGGGAGCCCCATGTAGAGAGCATTGCAGTAGTCCAGTCGGTGTACATTATAACTATACCATCCTTCAGTGTACATTATAACTATAAAAATAAAAACACAAACACAGATCCTTCGCATTCTATATCATTGAAATTGAAAACCCTTGATATTGCACTATACAGTAGAATTCAACATAGTTACTGCCCTGGGATAGAAGCTGTTTTTCAGCCTATTTGTCCTTGTTTTTATTGTCCTGTACCGTCTGCCAGATGGTAATAGTTCAAAAAAAAAAAGGGTGCCCAGGATGAGATGGATCTTGAAGAACATTTTGAACTTTCTTAAGGCAGCGGGAGCTATAAAGCTCTTCCAAAGAGGGGAGAGGGCAACCAATGATCCTCTGGGCCAGGGGTCTGCAACCTTAAACACTCAAAAGAGCCATTTGGACCCATTTCCCACAGAAAAGAAATCAACGGGAGCCACAAAACCTGGGTGGGCGTGGCCAACTCGACATCACTCCCTCCCACCCAGTCACATGACACACACCCCAGCCACGCTGACCCAGGTTTTGTGCCTCCTGGTGTTACCTTAGGTAATCGCTCTTACCTTCTTAGGCCAGGCGAGGACTGACTGGGAGGGAAGGGCGAGGGGCAGGGCCAGCCAGTGGTGGGTTCAGCAGACACGGAGCCACAGCAGGGGGACGAAAGAGCCACATGCGGCTCCGGAGCCACAGGTTGCAGACACCTGCTCTGGGCAATGAGGTTAACCCTCTGGAGCTCTGTCCTATCTGCCACTGTGCCATTGGCAAACTATACACAGGTGCAGTAAGTTAAAAAACTCTCTATGGTGCAGCAGTAGAAGGCCACCAGCAGTTTTTCATTCAGTTGTTGTTTCCTGTGAAGTCTCAGCTGGGCCCTTTTGGCCCCCCCCCCTTTTTTTTTTTTTAAATTTGATTTATATGCCGCCCTTCTCCGGAGACTCAGGGCGGCTTACAACGCGTTAAGCAATAGCCTTCATACTCTTGTATATTTATACAAAGTCAGCTTATTGCCCCCACAATCTGGGTCCTCATTTTACCTACCTTAGAAAGGATGGAAGGCCGAGTCAACCTTGAGCCTGGTGAGATTAGAACTCGCAGTAATTGCAGGCAGCTGATGTTAATAACACTGCTTTAGTCTGCTGCGCCACCAGGGCTCTTTTAATCTCTGCTGGGCCCTTTTGACCAGTGCTGCAATGTGAATGCCCCAGGTCAGGTCCTCTTTTGTGATAACACCCAGAAACTTAAAACTGGCCACTCGCTCCACTTGGTCTCCATTGATAAGCAAGGGCTGGTCTCTTCCTCCTATAGTCTACTATAAGCTCCTTGGTCATATTGGTGTTAAGAACCAAGTTATTGTCTCCACACCACGAAAGCAACCGGTCCACCTCATCTCGATAGGCAGACTCATCCCCCCCCCCCCCCGGCCCAGAGATGAGTCCCACCACTGTTGTATCATCTGCAAATTTAATAATAGTATTAATACCGTGTTTCCCCTAAAATAAGATCCTGTCTTATATGTTTTTGAACCCTGAAATAAGCGCTTGGCCTTATTGCGCTCAAAAACCTGACTGGGCTTATTATCAGAGGATGTTTTATTTTGGGGGAAACAGGGTAGTGTGAGTGGGAATGCAGTCAAGCATAAGCTCCGTTCTCCAGCGTTTTGCTGATGCCGCAAGAAAAATGGGGCCAATGATCCTTTTCCCCAGATACCTTGGTGTTCTTTAAAAACGTCAGTCAGGTTTCCAATCCACGTAGCCCAGCTGAGGTTGGGAAAAACTGCCCTTCCGAAGAAGAGGGGATGAATAAATGGCGGAGACAGTGAGGTTATTCATCAAACCAGCTAAACTTGAATAAGTAACATGCGTGAGGTTGAAAGGATCAGGACGATACATTCAGTTGGAATTCAGAAGAATTTTATTTATTTATTTATTTTATTAAATTTTTATACCGCCCTTCTCCCGAAGGACTCAGGGCGGTGCCCAGCCAACACTAAAACATACATGTACAAAAATTAAAAGCAGTTTAAAAGTATATTAAATAATTTGGCCCAATATTATTAAAAACTAAAACAACTGTTAAAATTCATGTTTAGGCCAGCCCAGCTTGTTGGAACAATAACGTCTTGAGGGCACAGCGAAAGGTGCGTAGGTCAGGGATCATCCGTATCTCCGGGGACAGATCATTCCAGAGAGCAGGTGCCCCCACAGAGAAGGCTATCCCCCTGGAGGTCGCCAGTCGACATTGTTTAACCGATGGCACCCTGAGGAGTCCCCCTCTGTGGGAGCGTAATTATCGATCAAGCTTAGACACAAAAGTCTACCGGTGTTTTTCCACCTTAGCTACTTTTCAAAAAAAAAGAATATTGAAAATTATTAAAAATTACAGAAAAAAATATAGCAATATGGATATAATTGGAGAGAGTAATATAATACATATAGTTTTTTTTTATTTTTTTTATTGCTTTTATTTATAACTACAGACTAAACAAAACAGAAAAACATACAAAACATATAAACATATAAACACAAATTCAGATATACGTCTAGTTTATCGCAACTGTAATATACATTCTTATTCGTCTTTTGACTCCTCTTTGTTTGGTCTTTCCTTTCTAAATGTCTTTGTGGTTCTTTATTGACCTATGTTTGTAGTTTGTTTTTCTCTTTCTATATTTGGTCACTCCCTTTAGTTCTTAATCCTTTTTCCCTTTTCTATCTTCCAACCAGGTATACCACTTTTCCCATACTAGGTAATAATCGTGTTCCTCCCTATTTTGTAGTTCCTTTGTGAGTCTATCTAGTTCTGCACATTCCATGATTTTGCTAATTGTCCTAGTAGGACAAATACATATAGAGTTTTAAAGCATCAATTTTCGCCTAGCGATAGTACAAACCTCCATTAAACCAAATCATCAAAGAAAGAAAAGATTATCCAGCAGAAAGAATTCTCAACTGCCATGCAATACTCCTATAAATATTTCCCCACCTTCACACTAAGATTAATATTTTACATTCTTCTTAAGATTTCTTTCTTTCTTTTTTTGCAGCCAAGCATACCACCTGTCCCAACTCCTATATAACCCCTTAGCTACTTTAAGATAGCTGGACTTCAACTCCCAGCATTCTCCATGCTGACTGGAGAATGCTGGGAGTCGAAGTTCAGATATCTTAAGACACCAAGGTGGAGAAACACTGGTCTAGTCAACTAAAATCCAGTATTAAATTGACACCAGAAAAGGTCAACAGAATTCAAGGAGAGTTAGACTTGGCCCATTTGTGGCAACGTAACGATTCCGAGCTTATGATGCACTTAACTCCACCTCCCCCAGCTCTTGTCCTACAACATGATACCGAAAGCATTGTTGGGAGAAACAAGTTTGGTTTGGTTGGTTGGTCTTAAGTCCTAGACTTTCATTGTGAAAATGAAAGCAAGTTTAGTGTATGTGTGTGAGTACCGAATTTGTATCTTCTTTTTGGAAATCATAATTATGCTATATTGAGGTCCACGGTCCACGTCCTACTTCCCAAACTGGCAAAAAAAAAAAGTGCCTTCCTCTTTGTTGCTCTTGCCTAGCGTAACAGAAAGTATTTGTTTCTATCCCGCTTTTATTATTTTTACAAATATCTGAAGGCAGCAAACATTTCCAATCCACTTTCCTCCTATTTTCCTCACAAACAACTTTGTCAGGCTGAGGGAAAATGACTGGCCCAAAATCACCCAGGCAGCATTCCTACCAAAGGAAGAACTAGAACTCACCATCTCCTGGTGATTGGCAAGAGACACCCAGCTGACTTTCGTGACATATGGTTATCCAATCTCTTCTTAAAAACTTCCAGAGTTGGAGCATTTATAACTTCTGGAGGGAAGTTATTCCACTGATTAATTGTTCAAACTTTCAGGAAATTTCTCCTTAGTTCTAGGTTGATTAGCTTCCATCCGTTGCTTCTTGTCCTGCCCTCAGGTGCTTTGGAGAATAGTTTGACTCCCTCTTCTTATCGCAGCCCCTGAGATATTGGAACACTGCTATCATGTCACCCCTAGTCCTTCCTTTCATCAAACTAGACATACCCAATTCCAGCAACCGTTCTTTATATGTTTTAGCCTCCAGTCCCCAATCATTTTTGTTGCTCTTCTGTGCACTCTTTCTAGAGTCTCCACATCTTTTTTACATCGTGGTGATCAAAACTGGATGCGGTATTCCAAGTCTGGCCTTACCAAGGCCTTATAAAGTGGTATTAACACTTCACGTGATCTTGATTCTATCCCTCTGTTTATGCAGCCTAGAACTGTGTTGGCTTTTTTGGCAGCTGCTGCACACTGCTGGCTCATATTTAAATGGTTGTCCACTAGGACTCCCAAGATCCCTCTCTCACAGTTACTACTATTGAGCAAGGTACCAGCCTTTAGTAAGAACCTTTAGGTCTTCAGTTTCAGGGGCCTCAGGCCTCCCCACCTTCAGGTGATGGCTTCTGTTCTTGTCCATCTTCTGAATACCAGCCTCATATTTGGAGAGAACCAGGTTGTTTCATTGAGCACGGCTTTTAACTCTGTATCCCTCTGCAGGCCAGCTCGTCCCAAGGCAGCTCATCGGGACTCTCGGTAGTGAAGGTGCTGAGCAGCAGCGAGGTGGCAGCCCTCCCATCCTCCAGCGGCACACGGAGCAGCTCGGATGAATCCCGCAAGCTGGAGCACCAGAAGAAGCAGGAGAAGGCCAACCGGATCGTGGCAGAGGCCATCGCTCGGGCCCGAGCCCGGGGCGAGCAGAACATCCCACGGGTGCTGAACGAGGACGAGCTGCCCAGCGTTCGGCCAGAAGAGACGGGAGAACGTAAGCGGCGCCGGAAGGGCGGGGGCGAGCGCATCCCCAAAGAGGATCGACCACGCAAAGGCAGGGGCCAGGCGGGATCCGGCAAGAGCAAAGGCCGCGGGAAACCCAGGTAAACAGCAGCGGAACAGTTTGGGAGGTGGGGGGGGTTCTTCCTTTTCAAAGCAAGGAGATCCGGGTCATTTCCATTTGTGCCACTCTCCTTTTTCCCAGCACGATCACGCCAGTTGTTGGGAAGAAACGGAAACGGAACGCTTCTTCAGACAATTCGGATGCCGAGGTGATGCCAGCCCAGTCTCCGCGTGAGGAGGAAGAGGCCAGCATCCAGGTGAGCACAGAGAGTGATCCTCACTGGGGAGGGGATTAACTAAATTAAGGCTATACAAACAGTTCTATTGCCACCGTTTCCCAAGAGAAAAGGGGGTGCGTTGACTCAGCATTAAAAGACACTGAGCTGGAAATCTGACTGCCCAGGTTTGAGACCCAGCGCCACACGATGGGGTGAACTGCCATTCCTTTCCCCAGCTCCTGCCAACTAAACAGTTTGAAAGCATGAAAATAAAACTGTTGTGACGTAGGCTTACTGAGTCATTACAATACACAATTAGTCCCAAAAGAACCTATTTCATTGTAACAGCTGAGGATTATGTTCATTCCCAGCGGAGTCCCAATTAGTTGCAAAACAAGTCTTTGGGAAGAAGTCCTTCGGGATAATCACCAACCTTTATCTTCTTTGACACCCTGCCAAAGGCCTTACTTGGCAAAGCCCCATGAAGTTCAGAAACAAACGAGATGCCGACTGGAAACAGAGTTAGCAACGTTGCTTTCCTGCAAAAGGCCAAAGTGCCTTTGTTTCTCTTTATGGGAGGGGCCAATCATCTCCTGGCCTTACTCCCAAGTCATCCTTTTTGCTTTAGCTGCTCTTGCCTTCTGGCAGCTTTGTGCCTGCATGCACTAGGAACAGGCTCCTCCTGTTCCTCTGCCTCTCTGATGTCCAACTTTGGGGACTCCTGAGTCCGCGCATCACTCCCAGATGGCCCTGGCCCCATCTGTGCCTCCGATGCAGAGCCCTCGTCGGGGCCTTCCTCAGACTCCAGGACTGGCCCATGTTCCTCCCCAGCCTCCTCACTGTCCAACTCCACTGCCAGCTCCGCAGACTGCCGGCAGATCACAACAGAAACTAGATAAATAGGTACCACTTTGGTGGGAAGGGAACAGCGTTCTCTGTGTATACTCATGCTGGCCATATGACCACGGGCAATGTTGGCTCCCTCGGCTATGAAACTGGAGATGAGCCCCAGTCCTAGCCGGACACCTTTCCCGAGAGAAAAAGGACTTACAGTTTGCTTTGCAAAGGTGCTCAGATGATGCTTCACACGCATGGAGCCAAATAGTTGCCTTGCCTTGCTTTGTTTCAACTCCTTCCTCTCACCCATTCACTGATCGGGAAGATTGCGAGAGCATCTGCCATTGCATTTTAGAGCAAGCAGAGCGAAGCGCTCCGAAATATGTTTTGCAACACCAATCACCTCATTAAAGCAGATTGCTTTGCTGAGATCTGGGAGACGAGCACGGATAAGAGAATTTGGTGGCCGCAGTGGGGAAAAAAAGATGGAGTGGTGCAGTGGCCTAGAGGTGGAGCTCTCGCCTCACGATCAGGAGGCTGTGAGTTCGATCCTAGATAGAGGCAGATATTTCTTTTTCTGGGCATACCGAGAATATAACTGCTGAACAAAACTTCTCATTGGCAACAGGAAGGGCATCTGGCCATTAAAACACTCATCTTGCTCCATTCAGTTGCCCAGACTCCACCCCGCAAGAGATTATAGAATGGTTAAATGGAGATGATGACTTGGCAGAGATTATGGGGGAATCACTACAGATAGTCCTCAATTTAGGATCACAATTGAACCCAAAATTTCTGTTGTTAAGCGAGACATTTGTTAAGTGAGTTTTGACCCCATTTTATGGCTTTTCTTGCGCAGACGTCAAATGAATCATTGCCATTGATAAGCTTGTCACTTGGTTGCTACGTGAATTTGGCTTTTCCCATTGACTTTGCTTGTCCGAAGGTCGCAAAAGGAGATCACATGACTCCGTGACACTGCGACGGTCATAAGTATGAACCAGTTGCCAAGCATCTGAATTTTGATCACCTGATCGTGGGGACGCTGCAAAGGTCGTAATTGTGAAAAAACAGTCATACGCCACATTTTTTTCAGTGGTGTCGTAACTTTGGATGGTCACTAAATGAACTGTTGTAAGTTGAGGACTACCTGTACTTATCTTAGATTAGCTTTTCAGCAGTTTGATTTTGGGGTTCTTGCAACCTCCGTATGTTAGTTAGAGCATTCTTGGTGCTTTGAGGAAAGTGTAGAAGTGTAGACTTCAATTCCCGGAATTTCTTCACCAGCCTGGGGAATTTTGGGAGTTGAAGTCCATATCTCTTCAAGTGGCCTAGAGGTGGAACTCTCGCCTCACGATCAGGAGGCTGTGAGTTCGATCCAAGGTAGAGGCAGATATTTCTTTTTCTGGGCGTACCGAGAATAAATATATCTGCTGAACAAAACTCCTTATTGGCGACAGGAAGGGGATCTGGCCATTAAATCACTCAGCTTGCTCCATTCAGTCGCCCGGACTCCACCCCGCAAAGGGCGGAGGTCGTTAAATGAAGATGAGGAGGAGGAGGAAAATAAGATGGGGAAGGAGTATCATGTATGCTCGCTATCTTGAGTTGTCTTATAGGATAATAAGGTGGAATAAAAATTAAATAAACAATGCCTCTTCATTAAAATCCTTGCTTCAGACAAAAAACCGACATGTTTGCACGTCTACAAGAAAAAGAAACCTCCTTAGTTTTTCTCTTAACTTTTAAACGGGAGGGTGAGCATATTCAAAGTCCAAAGAAAATGTTGTGTTGTGTTTCTTTTGAATAATAAGAGGAAGAGGTGGCAGCAGAGAATAATTAAAAAGAGGAACGTTCGCGGGTCAAAAGCCACATAGCACTGAGCGTTTCTTCTATTCTTGCGCTATGAAAACACACATATATCCTGTCTTAAAAATGACCCAAAATATGGGTCCAATCTCAAAATCCAAAGCAGAAGCAATACTTTCATTAGGCCACAGACATATTTACTGTGCCTTAATGGTTGCTAGTATTCGTGGTTTGCAAGTGGAACTTATCCTTCCAAAACGGGGAACTGAATCTTTGCTTGCTTCTTCTAAGATTTGGGGGAAAAGTTTGATCTCCAATGTGACCTCACCAACACTTAGCTGATGGCATCCGGTTGTCTTAACAGAATACCAGAGTTGGAAGGGACCTTAGAGATCTTCTAGTCCAACCCCTCTGCTCAGGCAGGAAACACTATATCCCTGATGGCACGCGTGCCACAGGTGACATATATAAGCCTCTCTGCCAGGCAAGCAAGCCCTCACCCCAGCTGAGCTGTATATACATCCAACAGGAACAGGAAGTACCTCACAGGAGCAGATAGAGGCAAATCCTAGAGAGGCAGGAAATGCATCACTGAACATTTATTTTATTATTTTTATTAGTTTGATTTATATATGCCGCCCTTCTCCGGAGACTCAGGGTGGCTTACAATGTATTAAGTAATAGCCTTCATACTTTTGTATAAACCTGCTTAGTAGGGTTTTTTGTGCCCCCCCTCCCCCCCGTGAGCGGTGTTCTGTTTTATACAAAGTCAGCTTATTGCCCCCACAAACTGGGTCCTCGTTTTACCTACCTCAAAAGGATGGAAGGCTGAGTCAACCTTGAGCCTAGGGAGAATTGAACTCGCAATAATTGCAGGCAGCTGGCAGCTGAGTATTACTTTAACAGCAGTAGTTTAGTCCACTGCGCCACTAAGGCTCTAGATGAATGCTAGAGAGGGATAAAGCTGCATACAAGGTAGACCTAACACCCGTAACAGTGTAGGCATGCACGGGAGGCGGGGGAAGCCCAGGAGGGCGTGCCCCCCTCCGCCCTGCCCCCTTTTTTAGTCTCAGGAGGCCTCAGGGAGGTCTGCTAGGCCCAAAACTGGGCGCAAGGGGATCACGTGTGCGTGCACGGGGGGGCAGGGGAGCTCGCGGGGGGATGGCGAGTGCATGCTCAGGGTGGGTGTCATGCGCGCATTGTATTATGAGTGTGGGCACGCGCGCTTTTAGCGCGCAAGGACAAAAAGGTTAGCCATTACTGTCCTATATCATTTTTTAAAAATTTGATTTATATGCCGCCCTTCTCCGGAGACTCAGGGCGGCTTACAATGTGCTAAGCAATAGCCTTCATACTTTTGTATATTTATACAAAGTCAGCTTATTGCCCCCACAAACTAGGTCCTCAATTTATCTACCTTAGAAAGGATGGAAGGCTGAGTCAACCTTGAGCCTGGTGAGATTGGAACCTGCAATAATTGCAGGCAGCTGGTGTTAATAACAGGGTGATCCCTAAATTCACTGAACTTGAGTTGAGAGCTTATTGTAAATGCCTGCACTAGCTATCCTTGGTCAGGGTAAGCTATAAAACATTTCAAAATGTCTGGCTTTTCTTCCTCCTACCGAAGACCTTCTGGGGTTCTTCACAGAAAGGGAGAAAGGAGAAAGGGAGGGAGAAAGAAAGAAAGAGAGAGAGAGAGAGAGAGAGAAGAAAGAGACAAAGAAAGAAAGAGAAAAAGGAAAAGGGAGAAAGAGAGAGAATGCAGTTATCTCTTAACAGAGGCTTGTACTTGCCTGAAATTAGATCAAGCCGTGCATCATTTAATGTATCAGATTAAATTGTTATTGAATTATTTTTGGTATATATACTACATTCTCTTGTGTAATTTAGTTGTAGTGTAGTTTACATTATGTACTTACAGAGCTAGTTTATTGTTTTTCTTTGAAATAAATATTCAAAAGCATTTAACCTACTGATGCCTCAATTAATGTAATTTTATTGGTGTCTATTTTTATTTTGAGATTTACCAGGAGCTGCTGCATTTCCCACCCTAGGCTTATATTCGAGTCAATAAATTTTCCCAGGTTTTTGTGGTAAAATTAGGTGCCTCGGCTTATATTCAGGTCGGCTTATACTCGAGTATATAGGTAATGTTATTTTGCTTAAAAGTAGTGGTGTGTTGGCCTAGAAGTGGAGCTCTCACTTCACAATCAGGAGGCTGTGAGTTCAATCCTAGGTAGAGGCAGATATTTCTCTCTCTCGGCACAGTGAGAATATATCTGTTGAACAAAACTGCATTGGCAACAGGAAGGGCATCCGGCCATTAAAACACTCTGCTCCATTCAGTTACCCAGACTCCACCTCGCAAGGGTTTATGGGCTCGTTAAAAAGAAGATGATGAAGTTGTTATCTTCCTTAAACCATTATCCTCTTCTCCCTGCCACTAGAAACGGCGTTCGAACCGTCAGGTGAAGCGAAAGAAATATACAGAAGATCTGGACATCAAGATCACGGATGATGAAGACGATGAGGAGCTGGATGTGACCGGGCCCATTAAGACCGAACAGCCCCCAGCTCCAGAACCGCCTGCTCCAGAACCCATCCCTGAAGGAGAGACATTGCCATCCATGCAGTTCTTTGTGGTAAGGGGCTTCCTTAGTCTGGAATGTCATTTCCGCATAATATCCCACCTGTTGATTTGGTGGGTCTAGAACAGGGGTGTCAAACTTGATTTCAACTCGATTTGAGGGGACTGTTGACTCTCCATCTGAGGGCTGATGGACGGCCCAGGCTCCGCCTCTCTCTCTCTCTCTCTCTCTCTCTCTGACAGCTCCATTCCCTCTTCTCCCTCAGAGCTCCCAGGTTGCCCTGATGCTCTCCCTGACTCCCATGTCTTCTCCTCTGATTCAGCTGCCGGAGGGGCCAGCGGCCGACAGGCCTCAATAGGAAGTCAGATTCGCTTTATATCCGTGTTACTAACTGAACAGCTGCAGTGATTCACTTAACAACTTTGGCAAGAAAGGTTGTACCATGGGACAAATTTAACTGTCTCTTGCTTAGCCTGGACACTTTGGACTCAATTATGGCCGTAAATTGAGGATTGCCCTGTATGTGGACTTCCAGTTTTCAGGATTTGCAGTTAACCCCGTACTGCCTGCTGAATTATGGGAATTGAAATCCGTCCTGTCTGGATAGCATCCAGAATGGTGAAGGCTGCTTTAAAACCGAGAGGCATTTTGCCCCATCTTCCTATACAGGTAGTCCTCAACTAAATGACCACAATTGAACCAAAAATTTACGTTGCTAAATGAGAAATTCGTTACGTCAGTTTTTCTGAATTTTCTCGCCACGGTTGTTAAGGGAATCATTGGGGTTGTTAAATTAGTGACCCGGTTGTTAAGTGAATCTCCATTCACTTTGTTAGCCAGAAGGTTGCAAAAGGTGATCCCATGACCCAGGGACACCGCGACCGTCATAAATGTGAGTTGGTTGTTCAAATGCATCCAAATGAAAACCACGTGATCGCAGGGATGGTCATAAGTCTGAAAAAATGTTCACAAGCCACGTTTTTCAGTGTTGTAACTTCCGACAGTCACTAAGTGAACCGTTGTAAGGGGAGGACTCTTGTGTACTGAGATTTGATGAGGGACGTTCGCTCGGTGGTGGCGCCTATGTTTTCCATACTAGTCCTCCCAGATTTAATTCTTTGTATTTCTGGCTGAGAAAAGGATTATGAATCTCCACTGCTAGACCAGTATTGATGGAACATAATTGGGAATAACCAGGGGTCAGCAACCTGCAGCTCTTGAGCCGCATGTGGCTCTTTCATCCCTCTGCTGCGGTTCCCTGTCGCTGGTTGGCTCCACAATTAATAGGGCTTTTGGTTAGGACAGGTAGAGGAAAAAGGATGCCGCGCTAGGAAGAGATTCTATGGTGGGGGAAATGGACTTCCGGCCAGCTCCAGAATTGAACGGGGCTTCCGGTTAGGACCTTTGTGGCTCTTTGAGTGTTTAAGGTTGCCGATCCCTGGGATAGACAATGTTTGGTGGCCTTCTAGGTCATCTTCCAGTGTCCTCTTCGTTTTGGGGACTTAGGATAAAGGAAAGGAAGCCTCTTCATACATGATGCTTATATTTATAGGGGTACCCTTGCCTTGCAGTATGAGTCCCAAAGGTGTTTTTTTTTTCAAGAGGCAACTGGATTTCCTGGTTTTTCTTTGAGGACATTTCACTTCTCATCCAAGAAACCTCTTCAGCTCTGACTTGCTGGTGGGAAATGGAAGGATTTATACTCCTTGCAGACAGCTGGTCATTTCCATCCTTTTTAGAGAGTTGTTGAGGCCACTTGGAGGTTCGTCTGTGTCTTTATTAAGTCCTCTCTTTAACTATCCCTTCTTTCTTCCCCACCCTTTCTGCCCGAAAGGAAAACCCGAGTGAAGAGGATGCTGCCATCGTAGACAAGGTCCTGTCCATGCGAGTGGTGAAGAAGGAGGTAAGAACCTTTGATCTGCTGCCAAGGCTGAGTGACTTGTAGCTTTCCCAGCCTGCCCCTGCCTTGCTTTTATTGTAAGGATTTGCTTTTCCAGATGGTGGGTGGGCGGGGGAAGGGTCCAAAGCCACACGAGTCCTTTCGGCTAGTTTTGTCCAGGCTCTTCATAGCAGATCTTCAGGGTGCAGCTGCGGGATTGTCCTGTCACAGTGTACTTATCCAAAGGCAGATGTAAGAGAGGTGGCTAGATGGTTAGGCTAGATAAGATCAATCAATCAGAATAGAGCTGGAAGGGACCTTGGAGGTCTTCTAGTCCAGCCGCCTGCTCAAGCAGCATAACCCTGCACCATTTCAGACAAGGAACTGTCCAGTCTCTTTAAAAACCTCCAGTGATGAAATACCTGCAACGTCTGAAGGCAAGCTGTGCCACTGGTTAATTGTCCTCACTGTTAAGACCTCAGTTTAATTAAATTAAATTAAATTAAATTAAATTAAATTAAATTAAAGTCTTAACAGTGAGGAAATTTAATTTAATTTAATTTAATTTAATTTAATTTAAATGAATGGACAGAGGGAGGGGGGATGGATGGATGGGCAGACAAAGGGATAGATAGCCAACCTTTCACAGATTTATTTTTTTACTTTACTTTAATTTACATTTACTTTTCATTCATTCATTCATTCGGCTTGTTTGTCGCTTATCTCGCCCAGAGACAACTCTGGTTGGCTTACAAATGTTAAAAGCCAATAAAACATTTTTTTTTATTAAAAAGTTTTATAAAAAGTACAAACATTTTCTCCCCCCTTCCCACTCATTCCCCCACCCCCCTCCCAACCCCCCTCCCTCCCCCCCTTGGCTTCCTGGGATTAGCTCAGGG
>WNWU01000374.1:72038-91966 GCA_012654045.1 Ptyas mucosa | reverse complement strand
ATGAAAGCTGGCTGGGTGACTTTGGGCCAATCACCAGGAGACTGTGAGTTCTAGTTCCACCCTAGGCATGAAAGCTGGCTGGGTGACTTTGGGCCAATCACCAGGAGACTGTGAGTTCTAGTCCCGCCCTAGGCATGAAAGCCGGCTGGATGACTTTGGCCCAGTCACCAGGAGACTGTGAGTTCTAGTCCCGCCTTAAGCATGAAAGCTGGCTGGGTGACTTTGGGCCAATTACCAGGAGACTGTGAATTCTAGTCCCGCCCAAGCATGATAACTGGCTGGATGGCTTTGGGCCAATCACCAGGAGAACGTGAGTTCTAGTCCCGCTCTAGGCATGAAAGCTGGCTGGATGACTTTGGGCCAATCACCAGGAGACTTTGAGTTCTAGTCCCGCCCTAGGCATCAAAGCCGGCTAAGTTACTTTAGACCCGTCACTCTCTCAGTCCAACTCATCTCACAGTGTTGTGGGGAAAATAGAAGGAGGAAGGTGTGTTGGTTATGTTTACCATCTTGGGTTATTTGTAAAAAATAAGGCAAGAAAAAGAAAGAAAAAGAGAGAGAAGGAAGGAGGGAGGGAGGAAGGAAAGGGAGGGGAGAAAGAGAGCGAGAAAAGGAAAGAAAGAAAGAGAGAGAGAAAGAAAGAAGAGAAAATCTGAGTAGTACAGAACTTAGCAGATGGCACATATCATGATGCACAGCTCCCTATGTGCTTTGTCAAAGGTAAAACATCTTGGTTTCATTCAGTAACATCAAAAGAACAGGTAGCATTGATATTGGCAGCTTCTGATAGGAGACAAAACAAGAAGAAGGAAAAGAAACTTGCAGGGGCTGAGTATGTTTCACTAGAGGGTAGCCTGGAGAAATACTGACCCAAATGAATGAAAGGATAACCTTAAGCCACAGGATCAGAAATACTCTTCCAGTGGCATTCAGCCCGTTCGACAAAACCTGCCCCCCTCCTTGTGACATCTTTTGGCGCCTAATAGCATAATAACATTTCTTCCTTAGGCTCGACCCCAGGCAGGTTCCTGGAAAAAGCTGGAACTTTCGCACGAATACAAGAACGGCAATCAGTTGCGCGAATATCAGCTGGAAGGCGTCAACTGGTTGCTTTTCAACTGGTACAATAGGTGAGGCTACGGGCAGGAAAGCCCAGAGGAGAAACGCAGGTTGGTTTAGGGGGTTTTGTTCTCAAGTGGGAAATCATGCTTTCCGATGTCCGTTGTGAAGGCTGGGATTTCTTCTTAACCCATGGTCAATAGCCGCAGTGGCGCACTGGTTAGAAATGCAGTATTGCTGGTTAACTCTGCCCACTTTGCCAAGAGTTTGGGTTTTTTTTATTAAAAAGTTTTACACAACAAAAAAAAAATCCCCCCCCTGTATTCCCCCCCTCCCCCCCGACTTCCCAGAGCAAAATACAGGGTATTTCAATTAGCAGTCATAAGCTAAATTAACCTAACTATCTTTAAACTAACAAACCCCCCCAGGACCTTAACTCCACTATAAGTAACATGATGCATCTACAATTAGCATTCATTCATAAGCTATTTGATATTTTCTTGTCTGATACTTGTTCTGAATATAATCAATCCATCTTCTCCATTCCGATATATATCTCTCTTGTGTATAGTCCTTCAAATACGCTGAAATTTTCGCGATTTCCACCAAGTTCGTTACTTTCAGTATCCATTCTTCAATAGTAGGCAAAGAGTCCTCCTTCCAATGTTGCGCAACCAACAGCCTAGCTGCCCCACTTTGCCAGGAGTTTGATGCTGACCGCCTCAAGGTTGACTCGGCCTTCCATCCTTCCGAGGTCGGTTAAATGAGGACCCAGATTCTTGGGGCCAATATTCTGATTCTGTAAACCGCTGTAAAGCACTGTGAAGCGGTATATACCCAGTTTCCCCCAAAATAAGAACATCCCCTGATAATAAGCCCAATTGGGCTTTTGAGTGCATGGCAATAAAGCCAAACGTTTATTTCAGGGTTCAAAAAAATATAAGACAGGGTCTTATTTTCGGGGAAACACGGTAACTCTTAAGGGCTATTGCTATTGCTACCCACCCCAGTCCCATTATTTTGAGCGGTGGTTTATCCAAAACCAATGGCAGATAATTCTTTTTTCTTTTTCTTTCTTTTTCCGATTGGGTCAGATCTTTTTTATATAATGTTAACGATCATAATACAAATAGTATGTGGAATTCTAATCTCCCAACTTCAAACAATATTAGTCTCATTTCATATTCCTTTTACATTTTCCCTTTAATTCGTTTAAGCATAAATTTTCCAGAGCACTGCTCACACAATCCATAGCTGGGTTGTTCTCTCAGCTGTGCTGATCTGACTGGGTGATAATTTTTCTCTTCCTCCTTCATGCTGTGGTCACACCCACACATCCCATGGTGCACCAGTCTTTCACTCAGTCGCTGTGAGAGACTGGTGTGTTTGTTCCCTCTTCGTGCATTTTTTTGACTTTCTTTAGGTCGTTTAGGTTTTTTCTTTATTTTTGATTAGTGTCTTTTTTACCGGTGAGAGCCTTTATAGTTTGCCTGCTGCAGGGCGTGTGTGATGTGTCGGGGGCTCCTGGCCGTCCCACGCCTGTTTACTTTTGCTGGCTATTTTTTTTTGCCGTTGATCCTTTGGCAGCGTGAGGAGATTCCGACCCTTCGGGGCGGTCCTCCTCTCAGGCACTAGCCGCCGGTGTGAGTGTTGGGGCCCAGCCTTGCTGGCATACCCACCCGCACCCCTTTGTTGGAAATCGGATCTTCTGGTAGCTCTTGTTAGCGGCGGCTCCGGAGTGTTCTGTACGGTTCGCCCTGCAGCCTCCGACGTCCTCTACTGTGCTCCGGCTGGCGCTGCGGTAAGGTGGGGGCTCCCACCGCCGCTTCTTGAGGTATCAGCTGAGACGCAGCTCAGCAGAGCGCGCTATTTGACGGGCGGACAGCGAGACGACGGACTTTGTCCCAGCCTCCATTCAGGTCGGCGTATTTTGACTTACTGTGCGGGGGGAGCGTGAGTCCCAGGAACGACTCTGACTTGCCGTTGGGGACGGTGGCGACTTTTTCCACCTCTAACGAATCGGCTGGCCGCCATTTTGACTTGCCAGGTTCCTGCCGTTTTTTCCCGGCCGCCATTTTGTTTTGGCTTGTTTCGGCCGGCGGTGGTTCCGGGCAGCCATTTTACTGTCTTCGCTCCCCCGACGGCCTCTTGATTGCTTGATTCTGCCATCTCTGTTATCAGGGCTTTTCTGTGCTTTCAACGCCCCACAAATTGTTGAAGCCGCTTTCTGATTTACCAGGCGGTGGATTTGCATTGCTCTCGTCCTCGCCCACAGAACAGCTGTTTGACCTCTGAAGATCGTTATTGGGGCTGCAGTCCTTTGCCTTCGCCCCTTTAGGCCCTGGGACAGTTTGCCTCAGCCTACTAAGACCTGCCAGGGATCCCTAATACCCAGGGTTGCCCTGCAGTGTATATAGTTGATTGTTGCCAGTTATTAATAAAAAAAAAAGATACATAGTTTTGGTTACGGGATTACTATTCTACGATGGCAGATTCCCCATTATCATCTGACCTTGAGCACGAGGCTAGCCCGCCAATATGCCAGCCCAAGCACAAGTCCAAGTCTCACTCGCAGTCCCGGCATTCGCACGTCTCAGCGCATTCCAAGTCGTCGATGGCAGAGGAGAAAGATGCCCTACATCATCACAGGGCAGTTGAGCGGTAGTACGACAAAGCTAAACTGGCGTCGTCGTCGACCAGTCTAAGCCAGGGGACCACAACTGAAGGCCATTCACCTGCTTCCTCCTCTGCAGTTGCGCAGTCCGCCCCAGGTGGTTCGGGGTCCCGACCTCTGGCCTTATCCAGGAAGGCATCACGCTCCTTGCCGGACGTGTCATCTGTGGGTCTGGAGGCGCCTTCTCCATCTCTGCCCCGCGGACCAGAGACATCTCTCGCCCCGTCGGTAGTGGGTCTCCACATGCCTGGGTTGCAACTTCCGCCTCCTCAAGTGGATCTGCATTCACTGTTGTCCACAGCTCTCTCGTCGTTGCTGGCAGCGGGCCTTCAACAACAACAGTCTCAAGTTCCGGCGACTCAGCCTTTGGCGCCCGCCGCTGGTCGACATTGTGCCCGTTCCCCGACTCGGCGGGACTCGTCTTCCTTAGAGGAGTCTGACCATGTCGAACTGTTGCCAGAGGATATCGAATTCTCTGATCATGAGTACCTGCCACCAGACGCCCCTGCCTTCTCCGGTTTGTTCAGACCCTCGTTGTTCAAGTCGCTCCTACATAAAGCCTGTCAAACTACTCACTTGGGGGCATCTGTCGGCCTGCCCGGTGATCCCCCGTCGACTTCCTCAGGGCCCCACGATGCCCTTTTTTCATCCTCCAAACCGGACAAGGAATT
This sequence comes from Ptyas mucosa, assembly GCA_012654045.1. Classification (NCBI taxonomy): domain Eukaryota; kingdom Metazoa; phylum Chordata; class Lepidosauria; order Squamata; family Colubridae; genus Ptyas; species Ptyas mucosa. Next base: position 87,562 of record WNWU01000374.1, on the reverse strand, counting down.
TATTCCCTGTCCGCAGCTTTTCTTGGATGTTTTACAATCTCCTTGGGCTCAACCCGCCTCTTTGACGGCGCCCAACAACCTAGATAAGAAGCTGTACAGTGCGGCTCTGGATTTGGACAGTCTTCTGGTGGTACCGACGGTCGACCCCCCCTGTGACTAGCCTCTCGTCATCTTCGCTTTTCTCCACTGATTTGCTCGATGTGCTCAAGTCGGACAACAGGAAAACGGAACTGGCCTTTCGTAAGACGCACCAAGCCGCGGCTTGGGCTATAAAGACGGCTGCAGCGACGTCGTTTTTCAACCGTGCCTCGCTGATATGGTTGCGCCAGCTCCAGGAGAGGTTGCCGCTAGAAGAGACTCGCTTACATCAAGATATAAATAAGAGTGGCGGCCACCAAGTATTCGGCGGACGCATCACTCAACTCGGTGAAGTTTGCGTCTTGAATCTTGGCCGCCTCTGTGATGTCACGTCGCTTGTTCTGGCTGAAGAACTGGAGAGCAGATTCCAAGGCCAAGTGGAAACTGGCGGCTGCGCCATACAAAGCCCCGAATCTGTTTGGCCCTGCGGTTGACCCACTGTTGGTGGAAGATAAAGATAAACGAAAGGTTCTTCCAACCTCCTTTCGCCGACCCGAAAGGCGCTATACCCCCTATGCGCAACGTCAGCCCTTTTGGACCTCCTCGGGGCTGGGGGGCTCCTATTCACAACGCCCTTACTTCCAGGCGACTGACCGCTCTGCCGACTGTCAGCGGTTCCGGGACAGGGGCAGGAACTCCTCCTCCGCCAAGCGTCCTTTCCGAGGGGCGGGATACCGGCCCTTCCGTAGAGGAAAGTGACTACGAGCTGCTGGGTCCCATCGGTGGTCGCTTACAACACTTTCTCCGCCAGTGGGAGCTCTCGACCACGCACGCTTGGATTCGCCATACCATCGCCACCGGACTTACCATCGAGTTTGTCGGGTGTCCTCCATCTCACCGGGTCCGTTGCCCATCTCCCGTGTCGACCGAACGTCGTCTACTCCTGTGGGCCGAGATTCAGCATTTGCTGCTCATCAGAGCGATAGAACCGGTTCCATTGGATCAACAAGGCACGGGGTTCTATTCGACCCTGTTTCTCGTGCCCAAGAATTCCAGGGGGTGGAGAGCCATCCTGAACTTGCGACGTCTGAAGCTGTCAGTGTGCTACCGCAGGTTCAAGATGCACTCCCTCTGATCTATCCTCAGTTGTGTGAGACAGGGAGACTTTCTGCAATCTGTCGACCTCCGGGAGGCCTACCTGCATGTTCCGGTGGACCCGGCACATCGGCGGTATCTTCGTTTCCAGTTTGGGGAGGACCATTATCAGTATTGTGCTATGCCCTTTGGGCTCTCTTCAGCCCCAAGAACATTCACCAAACTGGTAGCGGTTGTAGCGGCCACCCTCAGGAAGGTGCCCGTACGGGTCTTATGTTACCCAGACGACATCCTGATCCTGTCTACTTCCAGGGAACAAGGCTCTTTGAGACCGGGACCTGATGCTCAAGACCTTCCAGGACCACGGGTTCTCAATAAATTTCCCAAAGAGCCACTTAATCCCATCGACGCACCTACTACACTTAGGGGCAGTGATCGACTGGGTGTTGGGGCAAGTCTTCCTGTCTGTGGACTGTCGCAAGAGTCTCGGCGACCTGATTCGCCAGGTGCTGGCACATCGTTCCGTCCCTCTTCTCCACCTGTCTCAGCTGTTAGGGAAGATGGTTTCGTGTTTCTCGATTGTCCCTTGGGCTCGTCGACATTCAAGGCCGCTGCAGTGGTTCCTTCTTCCCTTCCAGCGGGACGGTCGCAGCGACTCTCTCTCCAAGGTGTCGCTACCCCCTCAAATCCGGCTTTCCCTACACTGGTGGCTGAGCCCCGCCTTGAGCAGGGGCTCGTTTTTCCTGGAGCCGGTCCGCCTGACCCTGACGACAGACACCAGCTTATCAGGGTGGGGAGCGCACCTGCACAACCTGCTCGTGCAGGGCCATTGGTCCCCCTTGGAACAGTGTCTCCCGATCAATCTACTGGAGCTGAGAGCCATTCGTCTGGCACTTCGACACTTCCAATCCCAGCTGGAAGGTCGTCACGTCTTGGTCCTCACGGACAACGTTACCGCAAAGGCCCAGATCAACAAGGAAGGAGGCACGAGGTCCAGGGCCTTAATGCTGGATTCAGAACATCTACTAACCTGGGCGGAACGTCATGTCCTGTCATTAACAGCAGACCATATCTCCGGCGTCGAAAACGTTCAGGCCGATTGGCTCAGCCAGGAAGTGATCGACCCGGCAGAGTGGCAGTTACACCCCAAGTTGTTCTGGGAGGCCGCTCTTCGATTCGGAATGCCAGGGATAGATTTATTCGCCACACCGCAGAACGCACAACTTCCACTCTATGTGACACGGTATCAGTGCCCGACGGCGGTAGCCCACAATGCGTTGAGGTGCAGTTGGCCCCAGGGTCTCTTGTACGCTTTCCCTCCAATCCCGTTGATTCCAAGCGTTATCAGGAAACTACTAACCGAGGGAGCGGAAATTCTACTGGTGGTGCCGGACTGGCCTTGGTGGCCGTGGTACGCCGACCTGGTGGCGTTGTCGATCTCACCGCCGTGGTTGATCCCTCCGCAGAGACTATCCTTATGCCAGGGGGCTGTGAGCCACCCAGATCCTCAGTGGCTCAAATTGGCCGTCTGGCATTTGAGCGGATCATCCTGAAGAAGGACAGGCTCCCGGATGACGTCATTGACACCATACAGGCCTCCCGGCGCCCGTCTACCTCCCATATATATGAGACTTCTTGGAAGGCGTTCTGCACCTGGTGTGCCACTAACCATTCTGATCCTACGACTGCTCAGGTCGCTGACATTCTGGCCTTTCTTCAATCGGGTTTGTCCAAGGGTTTGTCCCCCTCTATGCTGCGTAGACAGACGGCAGCTCTATCCACAGTCATCAGATGCCCCCCGTATGCAGCGTTATCCCAGCATCCGCTGATTAAGGGGTTTCTTCATGGAGCTGCGAATCTGAGTCCCCCCACGGTTCATCGTTACCCAACCTGGGACTTGACCATTGTTTTGCAGGCTCTTATGTTTCCCCCGTTCGAACCGTTGGGTTCGGTCCCTCTAAAGTTTTTGTCGTATAAGGTCGCTTTCCTCTTGGCAGTCACCTCGGCCAGGAGGGTCTCGGAGCTGTCGGCATTGTCCACCAGGAAGGACCTCTGCATTTTCCACGAGAACACAGTTGTCCTCCGCCTCGACCCAGCCTTCCTCCCGAAAGTGAACTCCTGGTTCCACCAGGCCCAGGAACTCGTCCTACCGGACTTTTGTCCTTCCCCTCGCCATCAACGCGAGACGGACTGGCATACCTTAAATGTCCGTCGTGCTCTTCGACGCTATCTTCGTCGCACAGCGTCCTTCAGGAAGACTGAGGCCCTACTTGTGTCGTTCTATCCGGCGTCGCTTGGTCAGAAGATTTCTCCTTCGACTGTGGGCAGGTGGCTCAAAGCGTGCATTGCGACAGCTTATGAACAGAAGTCGAGGCCCCTACCAGGCAGAATCCTTCCGCATTCGACACGTAGCACGGCCACCTCTGCAGCTTGGGCCACCCAGGCGTCGGTCCAGGACATCTGTCGTGCGGCTACTTGGTCATCGGTGACGCCATTCATCAGACATTACCGGATTGACGCTTCTGCGGAGGTGTCATTTGGTCGCCGTGTGCTTCAGAGTGTTCTGGTGGACCGGGACTCGGGGAGCAGTCAGCCTCCCTCCCTAGATGTTTAAGCTTGGGTATATCCCAGCTATGGATTGTGTGAGCAGCGCTCTGGAAAACGGACGTTGCCTTACCTGAACGTCCCTTTTCAGGGCGCTACGAACACAATCCATTCCCTCCCCGTTTCTGTCGTTGTGGACTACTTATCTGGGGCTTCCTGCTCCTTGTTCGGCGTTGCCGTGTTTGGTTCATCTTGTTACGTTCTATTTGTTCAGGTGGTTGCGCCTTCGTGAAAGACTGGTGCACCATGGGTTGTGTGGGCGTGACCACAACACGAAGGAGGAAGAGAAAAATTATCACCCAGTCAGATCAGCGCAGCTGAGAGAACAACCCAGCTATGGATTGTGTTCACAGCGCCCTGAAAAGGGACGTTCAGGTAAGCCAACGTCCGTTTTTTTAAATTTTTTAAAAATTTTTATTTATATGCTGCCCTTTTCCGAAGACTCAGGGCGGCTTACAATTCGTTAAGCAATAGCCTTCATACTTTTGTATATTTTATACAAAGTCAGCTTATTGCCTCCACAAACCGGGTCCTCATTTTACCCACCTTAGAAAGGATGGAAGGCTGAGTCAACCTTGAGCCTGGTGAGATTCGAACTCGCAGTAATTGCAGGCAGCTGGATGTTAAATGCTGCCTTAGTAGGAGGTATTAGCCTCCTATGCCACTCAGGCTCCTCGTTTCTTCGCACTCTGTGTTTATTATCCCTTAGTAAATGTTGTCATTCAGTATTTTAAAAATCACTCATCATTCCACCATAACATCAATATTCCAAATGTGTAGGATTACTAATAGCGCCAATTATTAACAGCATTCAATCCATCACAGGAGTATTATCTCAAAAGTCCCCACCATTTCTAATCCTTAATATTTTAAATTCACAATCTCTTTTAACACACTGTTAATATTAGTACTTCAGTCGAATGGTCTCGTCTTAAATTACCATCTATTAACCTAAACCTATTGGGTTTGTGGTGGCAGAGAATTCTTAATCGTAGCACGGTAAGAGAAGGAGGGACGTCAAATAATATAACTCAAGCTTGAAATGGTTGGCTTCAGATTCAGAACAAAGTCGCCTTTTGTCCGGAACGGGAAACAAAATTTGATGTTGGTTTCTGCTGTTTGGACGGTCCCATCATTGGACACAAATGGGGACTCTAAACAAGCCCCTTGTTCTCCAGGCAAAACTTCTGCAAATGTAATTTGAGTGATCAGCCATGCTAAACAGCACCATCTAACCCAGGGGTGTCAAACTTAAAGCCCACGAGGCCACCCCTGGCTCACAGGGCCGCCCTGGAAACAGTGAAGGACCAGTCGGTGGTGTCTCTGCCAGTGAAAACGGACTTTGGGAGGGCCATGTGAGCACTTGGGCCATGTTCTACCCCAGCTACGGACCCCAAAGAACGCAGCACACACAAAGCCTGTACAAACCTTAGCTTACTAAATTAAATCAGTCTTTTTCAAATAAAGGCTGTTAATTAACTTTCTTAACAGCCTACAAGAATCCAAAGAATAAATAATCGTAATCTTACTATGGTTAGCAGAAAGCCCAGAAGCAATTTGCAGGATACTGATAAGAGAACTAAGATCAGGATGTGAAGGAGAGTGAACGAAGTTGTTCCCTGCAAATTTCTTCAGTCAGCATTCCTCCTTAAATAGGCTAAGGGAGTGGCCAATTAGCCCCAAGCCTTACTCTCGAGGAGACCTCCTCCTGAGGAGCCACTCCTGCCTTTTGGCAGCTCTGCGTGCCCGTGCATCGAGAAGAGGCTCCTCCTCTTCGTCCTCTTCACTTAAGGGAGCTTCTGGAGGTTCTGAAGGCCCTGGCTGAATCCCTGCCTTTGGCACCACATCTTCTCCAGCCTCCTCATTGTCTGACTCAAGTGCCAGCTGCACAGGCTGCTGGCGCAGCACCACACCAGCCTCCTCGCTTTCTGAATCAGCCACTAGCTGCAGAGGCCGCTGATGGGCCACAACAGGCCATCACAGGCGCTCCCTCCATAAGTGACGTCGAGCTGGCCATGCCAACCCTGGCCACGCCCCTCCCGAGGTCAAACACAACCCTGATGCAGCCCTCCATGAAAATGAGTTTGACACCCCTGATCTAGCCTGTAGAGAATGTTGGCCAGTGGGAAGGTTTTAAGAACGCAATGGGCAGGTAAGCTAATAAAAATTGTGCTTAAGAGTTGGTTCTGTTGAGACTTTTCAAACATTTAAAGTTATTTCTAGCCTCTACTTCAGACCTGGGTGTTTTACCGCCCCACACCTGGCCCTTTGGCTGTCCCTATCCGGCCTGCATGAATTGCTTTTATTTTAAAGACGATTGCTTTTCCCCCCCTAATTTATATATGTTTGTGTGTGTGCATGCTAGGGCCTATTGGTTCAGCCCTCCACAACAGTTCCAGTTTCTCATGTAGCCCCTGGGAAAAATGAATTGCCCATCCCTGGTCTACTTGGTGCTACCCTTCCTGTAAGGGACTCAGTGGCTAAGACGCTGAGCTTGTCGATCGAAAGGTCGGCAGTTCAGTGGTTCGAATCCCTAGTGCCGCGTAATGGGGTGAGCTCCCATTACTTGTCCCAGCTTCTGCCAGCCTAGCAGCTCGAAAGCAGGTAAAAAATGCAAGTAGAAAAATAGGTACCACCTTTGGTGGGAAGGTAACAGCGTTCCATACGCCTTTGGCGTTGAGTCATGCCGGCCACATGACCACGGAGACATCTTCGGACAGTGCTGGCTTTGAAACGGAGATGAGCACCACCCCCTAGAGTCGGGAATGACTAGCACATATGTGCGAGGGGAACCTTTTTTACCTACCCTTCCTGTTGTCTGTGGAGATTCTCAGTCATCCAAATCCTAGTTGTCTCAAAGGTGCTTTTTCAAAGGGCAACTGGATTTCGTTTTTCCTTGAGGAAGAAGAAGAAAACAGAGCCGTGGTGGCACAGTGGTTAGAGTGCAGTACTGCAGGCTACTTCTGCTGACTGCCGGCTGCCTGCAATTTGGCAGTTCGAATCTCACCAGGCTCAGGGTTGACTCAGCCTTCTGTCCTTCCGAGGTCAGTAAAATGATGACCCAGATTGCTGGGGGCAATAGGCTGACTCTGTAAACCGCTTAGAGAGGGCTGGAAAGCACTGCGAAGCGGTATTATAAGTCTAAGCGCTATTGCTATTTTGCTCCTTATCCAAGAAGCTTCCTCAGTTGTATCTTTGGAATTTTTCCATCATCCAGGTCATGGTTGTCTCAAAAGGTGCTTTTTTTCAAGAGACAACTGGACTTTCTGGTTTTTTGTTTTTTTTGAAGACGTTTCGCTTCTCCTCCAAGAAACTTCTTCAGCTCTCGGCTTCTTGGAGGAGAAGTGAAATGCTTTCCAAGAAAAACCAGAAAGTCCAGTCGGCTCTTGAAAAAAAAGCATCTTTGGGACTTCATTAGTTGTGCGTGGAAGCTTCTTGGATGAGAAGCAAAACATTCTCTTCTCCTTCCTCCTCATGGAAAACCAGTCCAGTTTTTTTGCTTTTTGGAAAAAAAGCACCTTTGAGACTAAAAGAGTCAAAGGAGCTTTGAGATTTTGGTGGACATCACCATCCTTGCTATTTTTTCACTCCCTTGAGGGCTAGAAGAAAAGTTACTTTGGGGTGGAGAATTATCTTCAAAGAGTCTGTGTTTCCTGTTGTAATAAATACAGAAGAGGGCAGTTACCTGCAAATGAGGAAGGCAATCTACTATCTTCAGATATTGTGTATGACGAACCCCACATGGTCAGGAGAATTAGAATTAGAATTAGAATTAGAATTAGAATAGAATAGAATAGAATAGAATAGAATAGAATAGAATAGAATAGAATAGAATAGAAGAGTTGGAAGGGACCTTGGAGGTCTTCTAGTCCAACCCCCTGCTTAGGCAGGAAACCCTACACCACTTCAGACAAATGGTTATTCAACAGCTTCTTAAAAATTGCCAGTGTCGGAGCATTCACAACTTCTGGAGGCAAGTTGTTCCACTGATTAATTGTTCTAACTGTCAGGAAATTTCTCCTTAGTTCTAAGATGCTTCTCTCTTTGATTAGTTTCCACCCATTGCTTCTTGTCTTGCCTTCAGGTGCTTTGGAGAATAGCTTGACTCCCTCTTCTTTGTGGCAGCCCCTGAGATATTGGAACCCTGCTATCATGTCTCGCCTAGTCCTTCTTTTTATTAAACTAGACATACCCAGTTGCTGCTTATGATAGGCCTTATTTAAAATTTCTGTTTGGATGTAAGTTCCATAAAATTCAGTGACGGTTGCTTCCTCCTTATCATCCCACCACTGCTTTTCAAAAGGCAAACTGGATTTTTTTTTTCTTGAAGACGTCTCACTTCTCATCCAAGAAGCTTCTTCCGTTCTTTAAAACTGAAGAACCGAACGAAGAAGCTTCTTGAATGAGAAGCAAAACATTTTCAACTGGGTGGGAAAAAACCCCGCAAGAAAGTGACGTTGCCTTTTGAAAAGCACCTTTGGGGCAACCTGTGATCTTGTTCAGGGGTCAGCAACCCACGGCTCTGGAGCTTGTGGCTCTTTCATCCCTTTTCTGCGGGCTCCCTGTCGCCAGTCAGCACCACAATTTTGCTTCCATTTGGTGGGGGGGAAGCATGGCATGCCAGGAGGAGATTCTATGGCAAGGGGCGGGTTTTCCGGTCAGCTCCACAATTCATAGGGCTTTTGGTTAGGACAGGTAGAGGAAAAAGGACACCGCGCTAGGAGGAGACTCTATGGTAGGGGAACTGGACTTCTGGTCGGCTCCAGAATTGAACAGGGGCTTCCGGTTAGGACCTTTGTGGCTCTTTGAGTGTTTAAGGTTGCCGACCCCTAATCTGGTTGATTTGAGAATCTCCATAGATAGTCCTCCTTATTATATTTCATTTGTTTTTAATCGTACTATAGTGAATTGACTTGAGTGTATAAGGATTGGGTGCAAACGTGTGTCTCTCCACCCACTTCCAACTGTATCTCCACCCCACCCTCCACAGGCAAAATTGCATTCTGGCCGACGAAATGGGGTTGGGTAAAACCATCCAATCCATTGCCTTCTTGGAGGAAGTTTATAACGTCGGGATCCGGGGACCCTTCCTGGTCATCGCCCCTCTGTCCACCATCACCAACTGGGAGCGGGAATTCAACACCTGGACTGAGATGAACACCATTGTGTACCACGGCAGCTTGGCATCCCGCCAGATGATTCAACAATATGAGATGTACTGTAAGGATTCCCGGGTAGGTAAATGGGGAGGTTTTTTGGGGGGAGGGACTGTCAGGGAGCGAAAAGAGCTTTTGGTTGAGATGGTGTTCTGGCCTGCCGGCGGCCAGCAGAGCTGGCACCGGAATCGGACAGTGAGGAGGTTGGGGAGGAACTTGGGCCAGTCCTGGAGGCTGGGGAAAGCTCGGACGAGGGCTCTGCGTCGGAGGCAGAGAGAGAGCTAAACAGCAGCGAGGCAGAGGAACAGCTGGAGCCTGTTCCCAGTGTGCACATGCGCAGAGCTGCCACAAGACAAGAACAACTAAGAAAGCAGGGTCGACTTGGGAGTAAAGCCACACCTTGGAGGTGATTGCCCCCCCCCCAAGGAAACAAAAGAGGAGCGAACGGGGAGTGGGCTTTTGCGGGAAACAATTCGGTTGGTCGGTTCAAGAGTGGAAAGTTCTGTTCATGACTCTTAAGAGATTCTGTGCCAAGTTTTGCCTTTCACTGCGTTTGGAAATTAGTTATCTGGCAGCTTTCCAAGCCAGATAAGGTTTGTGTTGATAAATATTCCTTTGAAAGACTGTTTGCCAAGCCTTGCTGACTGAATGAAAGGAATTCACAGTTGTGTAAATAAAAGGGGTTTTGCCAGGACCAAGACTCTGCTTCATGCCTTTTAAGGAAGCCTAGGTCAGAACAGATGGGGGGGGAGATTGCAATATTAAGATAATCCTTAACATATAACAGTTCATTTAGTGATAGAAGTTAACAACGGCACCAAAAAAAGCAACTTTGGGACCATTTTTCTCAGTTACAACCTTTCCAGCATCCCACGTGATCAAAATTTAGACGCTTGGCAACTGGTTCGGCTTTATGACGGTCGCAGCATCCCAGGTTTCACGCGATCCCCTTTCTTGCGACTTTCTGACAAGCAAGAGTCCGTGCGGGAGCTAGATTCGCTGAACAAACCGGGTTACTAACTGATCCACGGCAGCGATTTGCTTCACAAAAGGGGGGGGCCACGAAAAGCCGTAAAACGGGGTCGTACGTCGAGGCATCCGGGTAGTCCTCAACTTAGGACCACATTTGAGACCAGAATTTCTGCCCTCAAGGGAGTTGGTTGTTAAGTGAGCCGTGCCCAGTTCGATGACCTTTTTTGGGGGGGGTCATGGCTGTTAAGCAAATCGTTGCAGTTATTAAGCGAATCATGCGGTCATTAAATGAGTTCGGTTTCCCCGGTGTCTTTGCTTGGTGAAAGTCAGCTGAGAAGGTCCCAGACGGCGATCACGTGATCCCTGGGACACCACAGTTGTTGTAAATACATGCCCGTTGTCAAGCACCCCAATTTTGATCACTCCAGTGTGGATGCTGGGGTGGTTTTGTAAGCATGAAGACCGGTTGTAAGTGGCTTTTTTCAGGGTCATTGCAACCGAATGGTGAACAAGTGCTCGTAAGTCGAGGATTACCAGTAGCAATGAAAAAAATGGACACCGGCAAATAGGCTTGTTCTTCCCACCTATTTCTGGGGAAATGCCTGAGGTAAATTTCAAGGCATAAAGAAATTCTGCATTTCCTCTAAAAAGCAACAAAGCAATTATGGTTAAGAGGGGAGATTTTGTCGAGGTTTTTTTTTAAATAAAATTTTATTTTTGTTATATAAAATACAAAAAGGAAAAGAAAAAATAGGAAATTAAGGGAAGGAAAGGGAGCGCCTTGTGAGATACAAGGCGAAAGAGAAAAAGAAAAGGGGCATTGACTTCTAGCTCTTAGCACAGTAGAAGATAAACACACTCCAACCTCAACTTTTTGCTTTTACACATTAATATATACCGTATTTTTTGGAGTATAAAATGCATCTTTTTCTCCCAAAAAAGAGGGCGAAAATCTGGGTGCATTTTATACTCTGAATGTAGCCCCGCCCAGCCTCTCAAACTGAGGTTTCAGAGGCTGAAAAAAGCTTCCAAACAGAGCTTCAGAAAAAAAGCCTCTGAAAGAAACTTCCAAAAAAAAGCTCTGTTTAGGAGGCTTTCAGAGGCAGAAAAAAAATAAGGCACGGAGCTCACAACCAAGGAACCTGTTGCTAAAGTTCACCTCTGGGAACAGCTAATTGGGGGTATTCTGGGAGGCCAAGCCACCTGCCAATCAGCTTTTTTCTTAGTTTCCTCCCCAAAAACTAAGGTGCGTCTAATACTCCAAAAAATATGGTATATAACTAGCCATTGCTATAACACCAAATCTTTCTAATCAACAAAAGCAAAATCAAATTTTCATTTGTTTTTCTTCAGAAGCACAAATTCCAGAAGTGATATCCAAATAAAAACATATTTTCCTCTCTTTGAATAAAATAACCAATTAAACGATTCCTGCTTTATCTTCCTTGCTATGGAAATAAAGTGTATTCTTCTATTTGCACCTAGTAATCTTTGTGATTACTTGTGATTTTGTTGTGTTTTTGGTGGATTTTGCCACCACCTCAGCAGGGCTGGATGATCTCGTCTGGGCTTTGAAGCTAAGCAGGATCAGACATGGTTAATATTTGGGAAGGGAGCCCCTGCCAAACAACCCAGGATTGTAGGCTGTTGTGGGAAGTGACACCCCAGAAAAAGACAGCCTTGCTTTGCCAATGACGTTCCAGGAAATCAAGTTTTTATTTCTCACTCGCTTCTGCTTCCCAACAGGGTCGCCTGATCCCAGGCGCGTACAAGTTTGACGCCCTGATCACCACCTTTGAGATGATCCTGTCGGATTGCCCCGAACTGAGGGAGATTGAGTGGCGTTGTGTGATCATCGATGAAGCTCACCGCCTGAAGAACCGCAACTGCAAACTGCTGGACAGCCTCAAGCATATGGACCTGGTAGGAGCCAAAGCCTTTCTGTCCTGCTTGCGAAATATTTTTATCAATACCTTGCTGGATTTGCTGCTTTAGAATAGAATAGCAGAGTTGGAAGGGACCTTGGAGGTCTTCTAGTCCAACCCCCTGCTTAGGCAGGAAACCCTACACCACTTTAGACAAATGGTTATCCAGTTTCTTCTTAAAAACTTCCAGTGTTGGTGTTGTGGCCTATACGCGGCCTGTGCAGCTAGTAGCTGATTCCAACAGCGAGGAGGCTGGTGTGGTGCTTCGCCAGCAGCCTGTGCAGCTGGCACTCGAGTTGGACAATGAGAAGGCTGGAGAAGATGTGGTGCCAGAGGCAGGGATTCAGCCAGGGCCTTAAGAAGCTCCAGAAGCTCCCATAAGTGAAGAGGATGAAGAGGAGGAGCCTCTTCTCGATGCACGGGTGCGCAGAGCTGCCAAAAGGCAGGAGTGGCTCCTCAGGAGGAGGTCTCCTCGAGAGTAAGGCCTCGGGCTAATTGGCCACTCACTTAGCCTATTTAAGGAGGAATGCTGACTGAAGAAATTTGCAGGGAATAACTTAGTTCACATACCTTCATGTCTTGTCTTGCTTATCTTATCAGCTTCCTGCAAATTGCTTCTGGGCATTCTGCCAACCATAGTAAGCTTTCAGTTATTATTCTTTGAATTCCTGGCGGCTGTTAATGCAATTAATTAACAGCCGTTGTTGTAAAAGGCTGCTTTATTCAGTAAACTAAGGTTTGAACGGACTTTGTGTGCTGCGTTCTTTAGGGTCCATAGCTGGGGCAGAATAGTTGGAGCATTCACAACTTCCGATTAATTGTTGTCATGGTCTGGAAATTTCTCCTTAGTTCTAGGTTGCTTCTCTCCTTGATTAGTTTCCACCCATTGCTTCTTGTCCTGTCCTTGGAGAATAGCTTGACTCCCTCTTCTTTGTGGCAGCCCCTGAGATATTGGAACACTGCTATCATGTCACCCCTAGTCTTTTCATCAAACTAGATATACCCAGTTCCAGCAACCGTTCTTTATATATTTTAGCCTTGGTTGGCCTGGAAATAGCAAAGGACTGGGCAGCGGTGCCACTGCCAGTGAAAATGGAGCTCAGGGGCTCAAGCAGCTCCCCCATGCCCCATTTTCAACCGCGATGGCCTCCTGCAGCCCTCTGCCAGCAAAAACAGGGAAAGAGGAAAGACAACGAAAAAGAAAGGAAGATGGAAAGAGAGCAAGGAAGGAAAAATAAGGAAAGAGGGGAAGGAAGAAGAAAGGAGAATGAAGAGGGAAGGAGAAGGAAGGGAAGGGAAGGGAAGGAAGGAAGGAAGGCGATTATAATGAGAGTGAGGGAGGGTCTTGGGGAAGTCTTGCATTAGCACTTGGCCACCACAGGTGCCCCCGACATGAGTCCCGGCGATGTCCCCACCCCCAGCCCTCTGAGGTCAAACACAACCCTAATGCGGCCCTCAATGAAATTGAGTTTGACACCCCTGGTTAAGGGTTTCCTGCTTGAGCGGAAGGTTGGACTAGAGGACCTCCAAGGTCCCTTCCAGCTCTGGTATTCTGTTATCTGTTCTTCTAGGGTACTGTGGTGCCTATCATCGGTCTTGATGTCTCTTCCATCTTCCTCCCTTACAGGAACACAAAGTGTTACTGACGGGCACCCCTCTCCAGAACACCGTGGAAGAACTCTTCAGCCTCCTGCACTTTCTTGAACCCTCCCAATTCCCCTCAGAATCGGAGTTCCTCAAAGACTTTGGGGATCTCAAAACTGAGGAGCAGGTAAAAGAAAAAAATGGAGCTGTTAGATGTTGGCACTTTTTTTCTCTTTCTGAACCACTCATTTCTGCTGCTTCTAGCTTCCTGTCTAGCTTATTTCCCCCCATTATCTGCATTCTCAAACTTCTGCAATGAATACGATACGATACAATACAATACGATACAAAATAGAATAAGAATACAATAGAAAATAGAATAGAATAGAATAGAATAGAATAGAATAGAATAGAATAGAATAGAATAGAATAGAATAGAATAGAATAGAATAGAATAGAATTTTTTATTGGCCAAATGTGATTGGACACACAATGAATTTGTCTTTGGAGCATATGCTCTCAGTGTACATAAAAAGACAAGATACATTCGTCAAGAATCATAAGGTACAACACTTAATGATAGTCATAGGGTACAAATAAGCAATCAGATCATACTAGGAAACCGTCAGTATCAATATGGATCATAAGGATACAAGCAACAAAGTTACAGTCAGGCAGTCATAAGTGGGAGGAGATGGGTGATAGGAACGATGAGAAGATTAATAGTAATAGTAATGCAGCCTTAGTGAATAGTTTGACAGTGTTGAGGGAATTTTTTGTTTAGCAGAGTGATGGCGTTCGGGAGAAAACTGTCCTTGTGTCTAGTTGTTCTGGTGTGCAGTGCTCTATAGCGTCATTTTGAGGGTAAGAGTTGAAACAATTTATGTCCAGGATGCGGGGGGGATCTGTAAATATTTTCACAGCCCTCCCTTTGACTCGTGCAGTATACAGGTCCTCAAGGGAAGGCAGGTTGGTAGCCATTGCTTTTTCTGCCGTTCTAATGATCCTCTGAAATGCATGATGTGCATGAAAAGCAGGTAAAACCATCTTCAAGAGTTGGTCGTCCTTCTCAGTCCATCTGTCTTTAAGAAGACAACGCTGCTGACAAACCTAGTTGAATCTTAGTTTGGTCCACCTCAAGATGGCGAAGGCTCTAACCACTGCGCTCTCCCACCCTCCAGGTACAGAAACTGCAGGCAATCCTGAAGCCCATGATGCTCCGGAGGCTGAAGGAGGATGTGGAGAAGAATTTGGCCCCCAAGCAGGAAACTATCATTGAGGTGGAGCTGACCAACATCCAGAAGAAGTACTACCGGGCCATCCTAGAGAAGAACTTCAACTTCCTCTCCAAGGGGGCGGGGCACAGCAACATGCCCAACCTTCTCAACACCATGATGGAGCTACGCAAGTGTTGCAACCACCCCTACCTCATCAATGGTAAGTGTGAGGAAGTGAATGGAAAGGCTTTTTGGGGTGTGGATGACAGAAGGATTGAGCTGCCTAGAATGGAGATTTGGAGAGATACTATAATGGAACAGAAAGGAACGAAATAGGGTTAGGAATAGGATTAGGATTAGGATTAGGCAAGAGAAGAGAAGAGAAGAGAGAAGAGAAGAGAAAAATAGAATTAGACTAGACTAGACTAGACTAGACTAGACTAGAATATATATAGAATTGAATTGAATTGAATTGAATTGAATTATTTTATTGGCCAAGTTTGATTGGAGACGCGAGGAATGTGTTTCCAGTGCACAGGTTCTCAGTGGTACATACAAACAACAAAGTGATAGGTCATATCTTTGTAACATAAATTACAAACAACAAGTGATAAATCATAAGATACCAATAGAAGAAAATAGCAGGAAAGATGAGAAGGATAATAGCACTATAGCCTACTACATGGGTAAATGTCTTTAGGCCTGAGACACTGCAGTACGAATTAGGTGTTCAATTAGATCTAAGAGGGGAAGCTGCTTTTTTCCAAAATAAAGGCAATCTTCCAATTTATGTTGGTCATTTAGTAACCATTCAAAGTTTTGACCAGTGGTGAAATGTAAAATTACCGGTTCTCTGGGCGTGGCTTGGTGGTGGTGGGGGTAATGTGACTGGG
>WNWU01000374.1:46575-71651 GCA_012654045.1 Ptyas mucosa | reverse complement strand
TTATTTATTTATTTATTTATTTATTTATTTATTTATTTATTTATTTATTTATTTATTTATTTATTTATTTATTTATTTATTTATTTGGTTCGATTTATATGCCGCCGTTCTCTGGAGACTCAGGGCGGCTTACAATGTGTTAAGCAATAGCCTTCATACTTTTGTATATACCTGCTTAGTAGAGCTTTTGGCCCCCCCAAGCGGTGGTTTTTTTTTTTTAATACAAAGTCAGTTTATTGCCCCCACAATCCGGGTCCTCATTTTACCTACCTCGGAAGGATGGAAGGCTGAGTCAACCTTGAGCCTGGTGAGATTTGAACTTGCAGTAATTGCAGGCAGCTGGTGCTACTTAACAGCACTTTAGTCTGCTGCGCCACCAAGGCTCATTTTTATTCGGTCAAAGAGGTTGTAGAAAAAATGCCTTTAAAAGTAAAAAAAACCCCAGCCTCTGATGATCGCGCAGCTCAGCTGGGCATGGGGGGGCGGGCAGGGATTTTTGCTACCGGTTTTCCGAACCACCCGCCACCGTCGCTACCAGATCGGGCGATCCGGTCTGAACTGGGAGCATTTCACTTTTGGTTTTTACCGATCCCCCAAAAGGTACTTATGACCTGGATTCAAAGTTCAGATTGTTCATGGCGGTTCCTCGATTTACGACTGTCATGACATATAACGGAAAATCCAGGCTCCCTTAAGGTCGTAAATCAGGGACCAACTTGTTGTGGCCTGCCAGCAGTCAGCAGAGCTGGCAGCAGATTCGGACAGTGTTGTGGCTCCGACCCCCGAGCCCATCGTATCGGAGGAAGAAGGCTCCGAACATGAAGGAGAGGAGCCGGCCAGGCCTCCCTCCCCCGGTCCCTCCTCTCTGACAATTCCTCAGGTGTCGGCCGAAGGAGAGGAGATTGGCCAGGAGCCAGGTGTCTCTGATCGGTCGGAGAGTGATGAGGGAGACAAGTTGTGGCTGGACCCATGTCAGCGTCGGCGTGCTAAACGATCACAGCAGAAGAGGAGGCGTGCCAGGGATTAAGCTGAGTCAGTGGACCACACCCCACAGGCTATATAAAGGAGGGGTGTGGCCGTTTAGATTCTGTGACGGACAAAGTTAATTTTTGCAAGCTCCTTTGGTGCAAAACCTCAGTCTGCTGAAGGATTGTGAATTGGACTGTTTTTTCCCAGCCGGTGTGTATTGCATTTGTTATCTGGTGGAGGAACATCCCCCCTTCTTGTTATAGTAAAGAACTTGACAGCCAGTTCCCGTAGAGCTGCCAAGCCTCTGATAACGGACCGTTTGTGTGTGCCAATTATTTAACCCTCGACTGTCTGTGTGGGTTTGTGCGTGTGGAGGACGGGGACAGAACAGACAGTGAGGAGGTTGGGAGGAACATGGGCCAGTCCTGGAGTCTGGGGAAGGCTCTGATGAGGGCTCTGTGTTGGAGGCAGAGAGGGGGCCAGGGCCATATGCCAGTTATCATCTGCCTTCGGAGTCAGACATCAGTGAGGCAGATGAAGAGCTGGAGCCTGTTCCCAGTGTGCGCATGTGCAGAGCTGCCAGATGACAAGAACAATTAAGAAATCAGGGTCGACTTGGGAGTAAGGCCACACCTTGGCGATGATTGGTCCCTCCCATAGGACATAAAACAGGAGCGAAGGAAGCAATTTGTTCATTTGGCCGATTCAAGATTTGAAAGTTCTGTTTGTGACTCTGTGCCAAGTTTGGCCTTGCCCTGCATCTGGAAATTAGCTCTCTGGCAGCGTTCCAAGTGAGATAGGTTAGTGTTGATAACCTTCCTCTGGGAGACTGTCAAGCCTTGCAGACTGTAAATGAAAGTAATTTACAGTCATATAAATAAAAGGTTCATACTTTCTAAGGAAGCCTAGGTCAAAACACACACACACACACACACACACACACACACACACCAAAATGTGGATAATTCCTTCATCTGCATTTCTTTTCTCTCCCCCCCAAAAAAAACCTAGGTGCTGAGGAGAAGATCTTAACCGAGTTTCGAGATTCCTGCCACCACCACGTGCCCCACGACTTTCCCCTGCAGGCCATGGTGCGTTCCTCCGGGAAATTGGTGCTGATCGATAAACTGCTTCCGAAACTGAAAGCTGGAGGACACAAGGTGCTGATTTTTTCCCAGATGGTCCGTTGCCTCGACATCCTGGAAGACTACCTCATCCAAAAGAGGTGAGAGCTTGTGCAGCGATGATGATGACGACGATGATGATGATGATGATGATATCCGTTCAGTTGTGTCCGACTCTCTGCAATTCGGTGGGCCAGGTCTCTTCACATCTTCCAATTGCGTATTGCTTCTTTGACCCAAAGGTGCTTTTTCAGGAGGCAACTGGACTTTCTTGGTTTTTTTTTTTTTTTTGAAGACGTTTCACTTCTCATCCAAGAAGCTTCTTCAGCTCTGATTGGATTGTGGGAAATGGAAGTTTATGTTCCTTGCAGACAGCTGGTCATTTGCATCTTTTTTTATTGAAAAAGTTTTACAAATACAAATTTTCCCCCTTTTCCCCCCCCCCACCCTTACCCAACATTATAAAATACATATAGAAAAAATAAATAATTCCCTCCCAATCCCACCCTAACCCTCCCCCTCCACCCCTTTCCCCCCCCTTGACTTATATGCAATACTAGTATTCCCAAACAATGTATATGTTATTCATCCTTCCATATCTTTTTTCTATATTTACTAGCATAATCATCAATCCCTCTCAGCTGAAAGCTACATAATATTTTCTAGTCTGATACTTATTCTGTATATACTCAATCCATTTATTCCATTCCTGTATATATTTCTCATGCGTCTGGTCTTTTAAAAAGGCTGAAATCTTCGCCATTTCTGCAAATCCAGCCATCTTCTGAATCCATTGGTCCACAGTCGGTAAGGTATCACTCTTCCAATATTGGGCAATCAACAACCTAGCTGCTGTCACCATATACAAAATCAGTTTTGTTTCACCCAATGTAAAATCTTTAACTATACCCAATAAAAATAATTGCGGAGAAAATTGTATTTTTTTCCTTAAAACATTTTGCATAACCCACCAAATTTTTATCCAAAAAGCCCTCACTTTTTTGCAAGTCCACCATATGTGATAATATGTAGCATCTAAACACTCACATCTCCAACATTTTGGCTGCACGTTAGGGTACATACAAGACAATTTCTTGGGGTCTAAATGCCATCTATAAAACATATTATAAAAATTTTCTCGTAAATTTTGTGACTGTGTAAACTTAACATTCTGAACCCATATTTTTCCCATGTTTCCATCATAACTGGTTGAGAGAAATTCTGTGCCCATTTAATCATACAATCTTTAACTAACTCATTTTCTGAATCCCTTTCTAACAAAACATTATAAACTCTCTTAATATGCATTGGACCTGTCTCCTTTATCTGTCTAACCAATTCTACTTCATATTCCATTAAACCAGTTTGTTGATCTTCTTTCCATCTCATCTGTAATTGATTGTACTGCAACCAGGTCAAAGATTTCCCTTCTTCCAACAGCATGTCCAAAGTCTTCAGTCGCCATCTGCCCTCTTCAAAATAAAGTAACTCTTTATATAAAAAACCCCCAAGTGACTTAATATTTGTATTCAACATGGTGTCAGCAAGATTCAGCCAAGACGGAATCTTATAATCCCAATTAGTTCGGTGCTTCCTCCAGATTCTCATCAAGGCATTTCTAAGTAGATGACTATTGAACACTTTATCCACTTTATTGTCATAAAATAAGTATGCATGCCATCCCCAAACAAGGTCATGACTTTCTATATTCAGCAATTCAGTCTTAGTTTTCCCAAACCAATCACTTATTTGTGTCAATGCAGCTGCTTCATAGTATAATCGAAGGTTTGGAAGTTTAAGACCACCTCTTTCATGAGTATCTTGCATTATTTTCAATTTCACTCTCGGTTTTTTTTCATTCCAAATAAATTTATTCACTCCTTTTTGCCATTCTAGCAGTGGTTTATCTGATTTGAGCACCGGTATCATTTGAAATAAAAAAATAAATCTAGGTAAAACATTCATCTTTACTGCTGATATTCTTCCAAGCAGTGATAACTGCAGTTTCTTCCAATTTTGCATATCTTTTTGTATCTTTTGCCATAGAACCTCATAATTATTTTGAAACAGTTTTACATTTGAATCTGCGATTTGTACTCCTAAATATTTGACCTTTGAAACAATTTCGAAACCTGCCATTCTTTCCAGTTCCTTTTTTTTGCTCTCTGTCAAATTTTTAACAATCATTTTAGTTTTTTTCTGGTTCAGCCTAAAACCAGATACCATGCCATAATCTTCTATAATATCTTTCATCTGGATTATTGATTTCATAGGTTGTGATAGGGTAACAACCAGATCGTCTGCAAATGCCTTAGTTCTATAGTCCTCTTGCCTTATGGCTATTCCAGTCAAAGAGTTCGAGTCCCGTATTGCATTAAGTAAGACTTCTAAAGTTAGAATAATTAATAGTGGGGATAATGGACAACCTTGTCTGGTGCCTTTTTGTATGTTGAAATTCGAGGTTAAACATCCATTAATAATAAGTTGTGCATATTGCTCTTGATAAATTGCACCAATCGTTTGTATAAACCGCTCCCCCAAATCCATTTTTTCCAAAGTCTTAATTATAAAATTCCAATTCACTCGATCAAAGGCTTTTTCCGCATCCAAAAAAACCAGCACTGCAGAGATCTGTTTATTCTTATCTAGATAGTCCATTAAATCTATAACTTGCCTGACATTCTCCTTCATATATCTGCCTTCAATAAATCCTGCTTGATCATGATGAATTACCTTTTGGATAACTGGCATCAATCTGTTGGCTAATACTTTTGCGAAGATTTTATAATCTGTATTTAATAGAGATATTGGTCTATAATTTTCTGGTTTCTTAAGACCTGATTCTTCTTTCGGAATCAATGAGACAAAGGCTGTTTTCCATGAGGAAGGTATCTTACCTCCTAATTGTATATTACAGAATCTTTAAGATGCTCAATCATTTCCTCTTGTAAAGTTTTATAGTAAACTGTGGTTAGGCCATCCGTCCCTGGAGCTTTAGCTGTTTTTAGTTGTTTTATAGCAAAACTGATCTCCTCAACTGTTATCAGTTGTTCCAAACTTTTCTTTTGAGTTGTTGAAATTTTTGAAACTCTCTTTTTTTCTAGATATTTGTCTATAGAAATGTTCTGTATATTATCTTTAGCATATAACTTAGTATAATATTCCAAAAAGGCCTTTTTAATTAATTCTTGTTGATAAACTTCTTTGCCAGCATATTCAGTACTATCAATAATTCGTGTAGATGCTTGTTTCCTCAAAGTGTACGCCAACCACCTGCCCGGTTTGTTAGCATTAGTAAAAGTATTATGCTTTGCAAATTGTAAATTAGTTGCCGTTTGGTCTGCTATAAGCATTTGAAATTGATCCTTCAAAAGTTTTATAGCCATTTGCAATTTTCCATCTGTTGGTTTTTGTATCAGTTGTTGTTCTTTCTTTTTTATCTCACCTTCCAATTGTAGTCTCTTCTTCTGCTGGTTTTGTCTATGTTTAGAGTTCATTTGAATTAGTACTCCCCGCATATATGCTTTGCCTGCATCCCAGACTATTTCAATAGGGGTACCTTTATTCAGATTCAGTTTAAAAAACTCCTTTAAATGCTTTTTAAGTTCAATTATATTTTTTTCATATCTAAATAAATTCTCATTTAATCTCCAGGATCTTCTTTCTCTTTTACCCATCTCGATTTCCATCCAGACCGGACTATGGTCAGTCAGAGTCCTAGGAAATATCTTTATTTTCTTTACTTTAGAGAGTAAGTTAGTAGTTAAGAGAAAAAAGTCTATCCTGGAAAAGGATTTATGCCTGTCTGAGTAAAAAGTAAAATCCAATTCATTTGGGTTTCGAACTCTCCAAATATCTTTCAATTCCAAATCCTCTTTCAGTTCAAAAAAAGCTTGTGGTAATTTAATCCCTAATTTGGCCATACTTTTTTTATCGATTTTAGGTTAAATTACTCCATTCCAGTCACCCATTATTATAATAGTTGAATAATTCCATTCCAAAATTTTTAAATGAAGCAACTTATAAAAATTTTCCTGCTGCTGATTTGGAGCATATATTCCGACCAACAAGATTGGTCCATTATCTGTAATAGTTTCAATTGCAATATATCTTCCATCTTCGTCTATTTCTATAGTTTTAGCTACAAGTCTTTTATTTATATATATCACCACTCCATTCTTCTTTTCCAAATTTGAAGCAACAAATTGTGTTCCCAATCTTGAATTTATCAAATATTTCTGATCTTGCAATTTTATATGAGTCTCCTGTAAGCAAATAACATCATTATGAAATTGTTTCAAATAATGAAATATCTTCCTTCTTTTTTGTGGAGAGTTCAGTCCATTAACATTCCAAGACAAAAATTTAAGTGCCATTTGATCCAGTCTGAAGTTTTGAGAGCAATTGTTGAAGATTCTTTTCTACAGTAGTAATCTTCGGTTTAGCTCCTCCCATGACTTCAGCTTGCTGCTTCTCTTTAACTCTCTTTTCACGTTGTGGCTTGTAATATTCTTGCTGCTGTTCCTTCATTTGTTTAGACATCGCTCTAGTTATACGTTGCTCTTCCATTTTAGATGTTGTCAATTCAAGAGCCAACGCCTCCTTTGTAATAGTTTTAGACATTTCTTCCAAAGGAGAAGCTTCAAATGGTGCAAAAGGATCAACCACAACACCACCTACAGCTCCCATTGTCTCTCTTGCCTCCTTTTGCGACTGCTTTATTTTTGCTTCTGTTTCTTGATCAAACTCAGCTTGTAATTGAGCCTCCTTATCTATTGGTGAAGATGTACGTGGAGGAGGAGAGCCCGCTTTCAAAACATTATAATAAAATTCTTCTGCTTTTGCAATAGTATTAAGGTGGTATCTCACTCCTCGCAGCCTCAATATTACACCTATTGGGGCATCCCACCTGAATTGTATATTCTGTTTTTTCAGTTCTGCCACCAAAAATCCAAAATCCTTTCTATCTCTTAACATTTTGGGTGGCAATTCTTTAAAGACTCCAATCTCACTTCCATCAACTTGAACAGTTGTAACAAAGGAATTTTGCAAAATATCATTTCTCATTCTTCTATCTGTGAAGTATATCACCACATCTCTAGGCAGTTGCCTTTGTACCGCCACACGAGAATTAACTCTGTACGCCTTATCAATCTTACACAGAACCACACCTGGTTCTACCTTCAACAAAACTGCTAAAGCCTCTGCACAAATTTTCCTAAGATCTTCCCTGGTGTTCTCTTTTACACCTCTCAGTCTGATAGCATATTCCATTGATCGAAATTGCATCATAGTAATCTCATTTTGCATTTTTTGTGTAATTTCTTCAATTTCAACCATTCTTGAATCAGAGGCTCTAAATTTAGTCTCCATCTCTGAGGCAAGATTATCCACTTTTTTGTCAATCTGCAACACTACCTCAGACAGGCCTTTAGCCACTGTTTGAATATCTTGTTTAACTGCTTCATATTTCTCTTGAACAATTCCTTTGACCTCCTGCTCTGATCTTTGAATTTCTTTAATAATACGGTCATAATGGCTTTCTTCCTTTGTCTGAGTTTGCAGCTGCGCTGTTTGAGGCTGCTTCTGCTTATGAGTGGGGGAATCCCCCCCTGCTTGCTTTGTTGCCATTTTGCCTCTTACAGATCTTCCTTTTCCACAAATTCTAACAACTTTTCCCAAAAGGTTCTCCAGATTCAATCAGGTCTAAAACAATCAATTGCTGCTTTTTTTTTTCTATTTTATTTTATTTTTTGCTACTTTTCTTTTTCTTCCAGCCGGATTTGTTACTGTTAAAATGTAGCCAAATACACAGTTCAAATTACTTTCGCTTTCAGCTGCTCTCCGCTAAAAGCAAGCACCATTTCCCCCCCCTTTTCCTTTTCAGTTCCAAGTTGCTTTAATCCTCCAAATATTTCAGAAAAAAAAAAACTTTAAATACTTGCAATTTGACAGGAAGTCCAAAACTTTCTCTTTTATTGTTTGGTGGTAAAAATGCTGCCGCGCTATCTTGCTCTGCGGTTTGCAGAGTTTCCCAGCCGTCCGGAGCTTCAGCGACTTGGATAGGGAGTCCCACCCTGTTAACTCCCCAGAAACGAAAAAAAAAAACGCTCTGGGGGTCTCACGGGGGACTCTACCTTCTGCCACCGGCTCTCCTCATGACGTCCTCTTGGCTCGGAGTTTTTCGAGACGTTTCTAGTCTCCGAAACGGCTCTTTACAGGCGGCTGGGCTGGCGGTCTTCAAAGGACCGTCAGTGATGGTCCGCGGCAACACCGGAAGTCGCATCTTTTTAGAGGGTCGTTGAAGCACTTGGAGGTTTATCTGTGTCCTCACGGTCACCTGAGGAGAGCAAATGGTTCCTGTAGTCTGGAATTTTTCCTCTGGAAACCCATTCAGAGGAGAAAAAAAATTTCCAGAGGAAAAAAATTGCAGACTACAGGAACCATTTGCTCTCCTCAGGTGACCCTGAGAACACAGATAAACCTCCAAGTGCTTCAACGACCCTCTAAAAGGATGCAAATGACCAGCTGTCTGCAAGGAATATAAATCCTTCCATTCCCCACCATCCAGTCAGAACTGAAGAAGCTTCTTGAATGAGAAGCAAAACATCTTCAAAAGAAAAAGCAAGAAAGTCCAGTTGCCTCCTGAAAAAGCACCTTTGGGACAAACATGACCTGGATGACTGAGAATCTCTACAGATTGCTTCTTTGAGTTTTTCCGTGCTCTGGCTCGTGTCAGCTTTGACAGTATCCAACCATGGTATTCTTTGGTGGAGTGATTTACTGATAACCTTTCCAAGCATACCGTATTTTTCAGACTATAAAAAGCAGCTAAATTTAGAGGACGAAAAAAACCAAAAGGTTTTTGGGCTCCCTTTTTTTGGGACGTCTTTCGGCCCTTTACCCGCCTTTTTTCAGGATGTTTTTGGGGCTTTTTTCGGCCAGTATTCTGGGCTTTTTTCAGCTTGGTTTTGAGGCTTTTTTGGGCCGTTTTTGAGGCTTTATTCAGCCTAGGTTTTTTTTCTTGGAAAAAAATGGTCCAAAAAAAGCCTCAAAAACAGGCCAAAAAAAGCCCCAGAAACGGGCAGAAAAAAGCCCCCAAAACAAATCCGAAAAAAGCCCCCAAAACAGGTCTGAATAAGGCCGAAAAAAGGCCCAAAAACGGGGTGTGCGGAAGCCAGAAAACAGCCAGTGGGTGGACAGGTGGAGATTCAGCAATATTCGGTCTATTTTCACTCCCTTTTGGGAGACAAAAAAGTGTGTCTCATAGTCCGAAAAATAAGGTAATTGCTTTCTCCAGTTCCCCCACATGACATGGCCAAAATAAGTCAGACTCGGTTTTGTGATTTTTGACTTCTAGTGACATGTTAAATGCTCTAGTTTTTGCTTGTTGGTCCCCAGTGCTGTCCACAATCATGAATGTTACCACATCAATGAAATAAGATTGTGGAATATTTGGTTTGGGCCCCTTCCCCCAAACCAAATATTCCACAGCCTTATTTCATTGATGCGGTAACATTCATGATTTCACAATCAGCATTATCCTCCTCGCTAAGAATCTTGCATTGCATCCTCTACAATTCTTAATAGTGTGATTATCTTCAAAACGGGCAACTTCTTAAAATCTGTGCAGTTATAACCTACCAAAACATCCCAGCCACGGAAGGATTTAGAATCACAAATAGAATGACAAATAGAATCAGAGAGTTGGAAGGGACCTTGGAGGTCTTCTAGTCCAACCCCCTGCTTAGGCAGGAAGCCTTATATGGCTATTGCTTAATGCATTGTAAGCCGCCCTGAGTCTCCGGAGAAGGGCGGCATATAAATCGAACCAGTAAATAAATAAATAAAAAAATACCATTTCAGACAAATGGTTGTCCAATCTCTTCTTAAAAACTTCCTGCATTGAAGCATTCAAAACTTCTGGAGGCAAGTTGTTCCACTGATTAATTGTTCTCACTGTCAGGAAATTTCTCCTTAGTTCTAGGTTGCTTCTCTCCTTGATTAGTTTCCACCCATTACTTCTTGTCCTGCCCTCAGGTGCTTTGGAGAATAGCTTGACTCCCTCTTCTTTGTGGCAGCCCCTGAGATATCGGAACACTGTTATCATGTCACCCCCAGTCCTTCTTTTAATCAAACTGGACATATCCAGTTCCAGCAACCGTTCTTTATATATTTTAGCCTCCAGTCCCCTAATCATCTTTGTTGCTCTTCTCTGCACTCTTTCTAGAGTCTCAACGTCTTTTTTTACATCATGGTGATCAAAACTGGTTCCAGTATTCCAAGTGTGGCTTTACCAAGGTCTTATAAAGTGGTATTAACACTTCACGTGATCTTGATCCTATCTGCCTGTTTATGCAGCCTAGAATTGTGTTGGCTTTTTGGCAGCTGCAGAACACAGCTGGCTCATACCGTGTTTCCCCCAAAATAAGACCCTGTCTTATATTTTTTTGAACCCTGAAATAAGCGCTTCGCCTTATTTTCAGGGAGATCTTATTATTTTGGGGCGCGTGGAGCAAGATGGGGCTCCTCTACTGTCTTACCTGATTTCCAGCTCTGCATTTAAATATTTTCAGGGAGGGCTTATTTTCGGGAGGAGGCTTATTTTAGCGCATGCGCTCAAAAGCCCGATTGGGCTTATTATCAGGGGATGTCTTATTTTCGGGAAAACAGGGTATTTAAATGGTTGTCCACTAGGACTCCCAAGATCCTTCTCACAATTACTACTATTGAGCAAGGTACCACATACACATATACAATATATATTTAGCGCGTTCAGGTAGAGTTGGCAGCATTTAAACGGGCAAAGTTAAGTGTTGTGCACATTCTTCATACAGATCCATCATTACAGCATTCATTCAGAACTTGTGGTAGGCAGGTTTTTCCTCTTTTTTAAAAAAAATCGAATTAGATGCCGGTGTGCGGACAATTGCAGTGAAGACGGATGGGTTCAGTTGTTGACGCCGGTGTCGCAGGCTGATTTTACAGAAACGTGTCTCTTTCCTGCGCAGGTATCTCTACGAGCGCATTGATGGGCGGGTGCGTGGCAATCTGCGGCAGGCCGCCATCGACCGCTTTAGCAAGCCTGATTCGGATCGCTTTGTGTTCCTTCTCTGCACCCGGGCGGGAGGTCTGGGGATCAACCTCACAGCTGCTGATACCTGCATAATTTTCGACTCGGATTGGAATCCTCAAAACGATTTGCAGGTACTGTTGGGGTCTCCGGGGTGGTTGGCGAATCAGAACAACGGTAGCCAGAAACGTGAGGATTGAAACATTTGGTTCTGTTAAGATTTCATTTGTCTGAAATAACAATACCACTTAGACCAGAGGTGTCAAACTCAAGGCCTGGGGGCTGGATCCAGCCCGTGGGTGCTTAGATCTGGCCCGCGGGGCAGCCCTGGAAACAGCAGAGGACCGGTTTGCGATGCCTCTGCCAGCAGCCCTCCCGAGCTCTGTTTTCGCTGGCAGAGAATTGGCAGGAGGCCATTGCAGCCGAAACGGAGCTTGAGAGCTCATTTTCACTGGCAGAGCACTCGGGCCGTCACAGGCACCCCCCGACATGAGTGATGTTGAGCTGGCCATGCCCACCCTGGCCACACCCACCCTGGCCACACCCACCCTGGCCCCCTCAAGGTCAAAGAACAATCCTGCTGCGGCCCTCAATGAAATCGAGTTTGCCACCCCTGACTTAGACTTAAACAGTAGTGGCCAAATTGTGGAAACCTTTTGGGAAAAGTGTATTTTCTAAAACTTGCTAATAACACCACTTTCTTTTTTTTGGAGTAGTACCATAAAATCATATATGAATGGAAAGATAATTTAATCAAGAATGTAATGCAATAACTTTTGTGAAGAATTTGCTATTAGAATAGCAGTTACAGTATAAAGAAGAAAAGTGAAACACGTAGAAAAAACGAGATGTACAAAAATGATCACCATGTCAGTTAGTACTTCATTGGGTAACCTTTAGCATGAATTAACAGCCTTACAACGTCTTCCCATGGAGTGAACCAAAACTTTTAGTTCTGCAGCTATTATCATGTGAAACCAAGATCGAATGATTGCTTCTATTAACTGGCTTTTATCGCTGGCTGACTAACAAGTTTCTTTAGTTGGCTCCATAGATTTTCAATTGGGTTAAGGTCTGGGCTATTCCTGGGCCATTCCAGCAGTGGAATATGATTATCTTGAAACTCCCCCAAAAAAGTGTGGTGTTATTAGCCATCAGATCTCAAAAATATACTTTTCTCAAAAGGTTTCCACAATTTTGGCCACGACTGTACACTGCTGTATATAATTGTTGTGTCTCTTCTTGGTTTGAAGGATGCTTGTAGGCTTCATTTTGCTCCCCTTTTTCCCACCCACCCCCCAGGCGCAAGCTCGTTGCCACCGCATCGGACAGAGCAAGGCCGTGAAAGTTTACCGCCTCATCACTCGGAATTCCTACGAGCGGGAGATGTTTGACAAAGCCAGCCTCAAGCTGGGGCTGGACAAAGCTGTCCTGCAGTCCATGAGCGGACGAGAAGGGAGCATTACTGGGGTAAGTGCTTGCAGCCGTGGGCGAGAACAGGAAGCTGTGGGAGAGAGCAAAAGAAGATGATCTTGGTGGAGGAGATAAGCCAGATCCCTCCCAAGAAGCACGGGGAAAGCCCAAAACAAATAATATTAGGAAGGACAGGCAATTCTCGACTTAACAACAGTTCATTTAGTCACTGTTCAATGTTGCAACGGCACTGAAAAATGTGACTTAACGACCATTTTTCACACTTAGGACCATTGTGGCATTTCCATGGTCATGTGATCAAAAAAAAATTCAGCTGCTTGGCATCTGACTCATATTTATGACGGTCGCAGTGTCCTGGGGTTATGTGATTCCCCTTTTGCGACCTACCAACAAGCAAAGTCAATGGGGAACGCCAGATTCGCTTTAACAACCCGTGTGACTAATTTAAACAACTGCAGTGATTCAGTAAGAAAGGCCGTAAAAATGGGGCGAAACTCCCATAAGAAGAAACGTCTCACTTAGCCACTGAAATTTTGGGCTCTGTTGTGGTCGTAAATTGAGGACCGCCTGTATTCCTTCGCAGGAAGGGTGGTGGAGGCTTGGAAGCAACTTCCAGAAGACGTAGTGGCTCAGTCATCAGGGACATGCTTGGGATAAACTTATGTCCATCATCTGACAAAAATTTTTTAAAAATTGTTATAATTTGCCACTATTGCAGTAATTATGATTCTTTGTTTAATTGATTTGATTGGTTGGTTGATTGATTGATAGATAGATTGATTGATTAGGAAAAAAAAGACTCAAAAGGTAGAATCGATGGACAACTAGGTCTTTTTCTGCCATTATTTTTCTACCCTGTTTCCCCGGAAATAGGACTCAACTGGAAAATAAGTCCTAGCATGATTTTTCAGGATGCTCGTAATATAAGCCCTACTCCCGTGATGGCGAACCTATGGCACGGGGAGCCATATTGCTGGGCACGCAAGCTCAGCTTCAGCACGCATGCATGCGCCGGCCAGCTGATTTTTGGGCCTTCTGGGCCTACCAGAAGTCAGGAAACACACTGTTTCTGCCCTCCGGAGGGCCTCTGGGGAGGTGGGGAATGCTGTTTTCACCCTCCCCAGGCTCCTAGAAAGGCTCTGGAGCCTGGGGAGAGCGAAAAACAAGCCTACTGGGCCCACCGTACCATCGTGTGCCAAAAGTGGGGTGAGCATAGTGGGGCCGGGGCACATAGAATTATGGATGTGGGCACGGGTGCATGTGACCCCACCGTGCTCCCCCCGCTTTTGGCACGCGATGGCAAAAAGGTTAGCCATCACTGCCCTACCCTCAAAATAAGCCTCAGTTAAGATCGTCAATCAGATGGATGCATTTAGTACTGTATTTCCCCCAAAATAAGACCTAACCAGAAAATAAGCCCTAATGCGTCTTTTAGAGCAAAAATTAATATAAGACCCGGTCTTATTTTTCGGGAAACATAGGTCTCTCCCCCCCCTCTCTCTCTCCCTCCCTCCCTCCCATGTCTCTACGTCTTTACGTCTATATCTATCTATCTATCTCTGCCTTGCTCTTCCCCACAGAACTCTTTCCACAGGGAAAATATTCTGTCAGCCAGGAGTCTCCTCCCCTTTTGCCCCAACTCTCCACCAGCAGAAGCTACTACTCTGAAATACAGTCCTCAAACTTACGACCACACTTGAGACCCAATAAGCCCGGAAAATAAGCCCTAGCATGATTTTTCAGGATGCTCGTAATATAAGCCCTACCCCCAAAATAGGATTGTCAGCCAGATGGGTGCATTTAGTACCGGACTTTCCCTCAAAATGAGACCTAACCAGAAAATAAGCCCTAATGCGTCTTTTGGAGCAAAAATTAATATAAGACCTGGTCTTATTTTTGGGGAAACACAGGTCTCTCTCTCTCTCTCTCTCTCTCCCTCCCTCTCATGTCTTTATGTTTATATCTATCTATCTATCTCTGCCTTGCTCTTCCCCACAGAACTCTTTCCATGGGGAAAATATTCTGTCACGGAAACACGGTACATTTTTATGTATTGCTTCAAAAGTCTTTTCATTCCACAGCTGGCCTTTCCTGTGTTGCTCTTGACTCTCTGGTCTAACCAAAAGAGAAGAGGAAAAAAACGATAATATTTTCTTCCTTCCTCTCCCCACCCCACAGATTCAGCAGTTTTCGAAGAAAGAGATTGAGGATTTGCTACGCAAAGGGGCCTATGCTGCCATTATGGAAGAGGATGACGAAGGGTCTAAATTCTGCGAGGAAGACATTGACCAGATCCTTCTTCGGCGTACCACCACCATCACCATCGAGAGTGAAGGGAAAGGGTCCACTTTTGCCAAGGTATCCTTATTCCCTAATTTTGATTCCCTAATTTGCATCACGATTCTGGTGGGTTGTAAAAACCTAGCAGAAAAGTGTGTACGTGGAGAGTGTGCGTGAACTCTGCTTTACGGTAAACCTGCCAATCACACAGTCTTCCTTTGTTTTGCCTCGTCTCCTTTCCCAGGCAAGTTTTGTGGCCTCGGAAAACAGGACAGACATCGCTCTGGATGACCCTAACTTCTGGCAGAAATGGGCCAAGAAAGCAGACTTAGACCTGGATCTCCTGAATAGTAAGGTGTGTTGAACTGTCTTGTTATAATGAATTAGACTTTGGAGTTGGGGAAATAAATAAACAAATTTGCTTTGTTTAAAATACCGTATTTTTCGGAGTATAAGATGCTCCGGACTATAAGAAGCACCTACCCTTTTGGGTGAGGAAAACAAGAAAAAGAAATCTGCCTCTGCCTCTGCCTCCCAGCAATTTTGCCTCATTGCAGCAAACAGCAAATAGCCTGCTTTACTTTCATTTTCATTTTCAGCATAGCTTGATTAGCACAAGAAAAAAGAATCTGCTCCCAGCAATTTACCTCCTTGCAGCAAGCAGCAGAGACCTGCGTAAAACAGCTGAGAGCAAAACAGCTGAGAGTTGGGAGGCCGATCCAATCAACTTGTACTAATTAGGCTGTGCTGAAGCTGAAACGAGCTGTTTCTTCTTGCTGCTTGCTGCAGGGAGGTAAACTGTGGGGAGGCAGATGCCAAAGGGTGGGGCCAGTGAGTTGGCGGGGCTACATTCGGTGTATAAGACGCACCTAAATTTTCACCCCCATTAAGGGGGGAAAAAGGTGCGTCTTATACTCCGAAAAATACGGTACCTATTGAATAGAATAGAAATAGAAATAGAAATAGAAATAGAAATAGAAATAGAAATAGCCATAGCCATAGCCATAGCCATAGCCATAGCCATAGCCAGCATAGCATAGCATAGCATAGCATAGCATAGCATAGCATAGCATAGCATAGCATAGCATAGCATAGCATAGCATAGCATAGCAGTTGAAAGGGACCTTAGAGGTCTTTTAGTCCAATCCCCTGCTTAGGCAGGAAACCCTACACCACTTCAGACAAGTGGTTATCCAACATCTTCTTAAAAACCTCCAGTGTTGGAGCATTCACAGCTTCTGGAGGCAAGTTGTTCCACTGATTAATTGTTCTCACTGTCAGGAAATTTCTCCTTAGTTCTAGGTTGCTTCTCTCCTTGATTAGTTTCCACCCATTGCTTCTTGTCCTACCCTCAGGTGCTTTGGAGAATAACTTGACTGCCTCTTCTTTGTGGCAGCCCCTGAGATATTGGAAGACTGCTATCATGTCTCCCCTAGTCCTTCTTTTCACTAAACTAGACATACCCAGTTCCTGGGAAGAGGGACACAGTCAACTCGCATGATTGGCTGGCTGAGTAATAGAAGAATCAGGAGAAGGATTGCATGAAGTTTAATCTCTCGTGACACAGAATGCTCGTCGTGTGGATGACAGATGATTTTCTCTGCTCCAGGACTGGATCTTCTAGAGCAGGGGTGTCAAACTTGATTTCATTGAGCAGACTGCATCAGGGTTGTGTTTGACCTCGGGGAGCAGGGGCATGGCCAGGGTGGGCGTGGCCATCTTAACGTCACTCATGTCGAGGGTGCCTGTGGTGGCCTGAGCGCTCTGCCAACAAAAATGGGCTCCCGAGCTCTGTTTTCACCTTGGATGGCGTCCTGCAGCCTTCTGCCAATGAAAACAGAGGTTGGTGGGGACACACAGGTGGCCTCCTGAGCTCCATTTTCGCTGGCAGAGGCACCGCGGGCTGGTCCTTCACTGTTTCCAGGGCAGCCCCGCGGGCCAGATCTAAGCACCCCGCAGGCCGGATCCAGCCTGCAGGCCTTGAGTTTGATACCCCTGCTCTAGAGCAGCGGTCCCCAACTTTTTCAGCTCTGTTAGTCTCTGGTGCCTGTAGCAGTGTGGGGGTGAGGGGGAAAGAGGGGATGGTTTCACACATGTGGGCTCGCTCATCTCTTGCACGGCCCAGTTCCCAACGGGCTGCGGCCCGGCAGTGGGTCATGGCCCAGGGATTGGGGACTTCTATACAGCATGCAAGTAGTCCATTTACAACTCAGGGTGTGGCTCTTGCCTGTCTGATTTGCAGAAGACATGTTAAGGAATATGTGCAGAGTAACCCTTGAATAGCAACGGTGTGCACATGAGAAACGGCTGAGAGTGATTGTGAATAAGCACTCTCAATACAGACACACTGAGTTGTGATATTCTTTTACTCTTAGGAAAAAGCAAAGCAAAGTCCAATAAACAGTCCAGGTCATACACAGATAAAGATAGTTAAATTGTCAATCCAGGGATATTCCAAGAACAAAGTCTTCTTACCAGTTGTTGTAGTCATATGCAATAAAACAGTTCTTTTTGGAGTTACAAACAGGAACAAGTACAGCAGTAAAACAATCAGTAAAACAGTAGAAAACAACAATTAGCAATGATCAAGCAGTGATCCTGCAGATAGAACAAGCAGAGAGGAGCAGAGGTAGCAATAATAATGTAATAAGAAAAACAAGCCATAATTCAAGCTTCCTCTTAAGGATGTTGGCTACAGAGCTAGCCAATCAGAATACAGTATGATGCAATACAGCATTACAGTCTTAAAGCTATACATTACATTTTGACTGCAAACATGGATTGATGTATATTGCCAACCCAACCAGTTAGGCAATAGCCATTCCCTAACATGACATAACATTGGACATGGGAGAGTTACACCCTTTCTTGGACCAACAATCCCTACTCACGGTCACTCATGCACTAGTCACTTGTTGACGATTGCAATGCCCTCTACATGAGGCTACCGTTGAAGAGCATCCAGAAGCTCCAGTTGGTGCAAAATGCAGTGGCCCACATGGTTTTGTGCAGACCTTGGTGTGCACATGTATCGCCTCTCTTGCAGGAGCTCCATTGGTTGCCGATTTGCGTCCGGGTGCAATTCAAGGTGCTGGTTGTCACCTTTAAAGCCCTTCATGGCTTGGGACCAGGTTATCTGAGGGACCGTCTCTTACCTGTCACATCTATCTGACCTATCAGAGCAGGGAGGCAGGGAATGTTGTGTGTCCCAACAGCCAAAAAATGGCCACACAATGGCCTGAAAATAGCCAAAAAAAATTGGCCAAAAAACCAGGCCGGTTTTGGGGCTATTTTTGGGGTGTTTTCATGCCATTTTTTGGGCTGTTTTCAGGCTTTTCGGGTGATTTCTCGGGCTGTTTTTTGGACCCGAAAAACAGCCTGAAAATGGCCCAAAAAAATTGGCCCAAAACAGGCATGTGTTGGCCAGCTGTCTTCGAGTTTCCGGTGTTCTAGCACACGCATATGCACGAGCATACAGTTCGGCCACTTGGTGCTGAAAAGGTTCACCATCAATGCCCTAGGGAGATACACCTGGTGGAACCCAGAAGTAGGGCCTTCTCGGTGGTGGCTCCTTCTGTCTGGAACATCATTCCCCCAGAGATTAGAATGATCCCCACTCTAACACTCTTCCGGAACGCGCTGGAGACCTGGTTCTGCCAGTGGGCCTGAGGAACCCAGAGTGGGATGGAGCCCATTAAATGGCTGGTGTAATGTGTTATCGTTGGGGCGGTGGTTTATTTTATTATATTATTTTATTAATTTATTATATGATTCTCCCATTTATTAGTTTTATTGTTGTTTTTTATATGATTTTTAAAATATTCTTGTAAGTTGCCTTGAGCCGCCCTGTGTGAATAGGCAGCAATATAAACTTTCCTATATAAATAAATAATATCCTAAGACCGTGATGGTGAACCTATGGCACGGGTGCCACAGGTGGCACGCGGAGCCATATTGGTGGGTACGTGAGTGTTACCCTAGCTCAACTCCAGCACGCATGTGCACGCTGGCCAACTGATTTTCAGGCCTTCCATCTCAGGTATGCCGGGCGGAACGGCAAACAAACACAGCAACAGCCCTGTCAGCTCTCAGCGGCGCGCTGGTTTATTTGTGTCTGCTCCGGTTACACGCTGTGATTCGCAGGAATGAATGAAATCGGCGCTACAGACTCCTGGAACGGGGCGTTTATATAGCACGCCCATTCATTACATAGTCAAATACCACGCCCATGTGTCTCAACACGCCCCTTCTTTCCGGTGGACGGCTCCTCCAGCGTCAGCAGAGTGCGACCGCACAGCACGTTCCGGTCGTCCTTTGAAAAGTTCCTTAACCCGGCGTAACCCGATGCCACCACCCCTCACCCCGCACGTGACCGCCTACACCCAGTGCCACCACCACCGTGTAAGTATATATCTCCCGCCGGTGGCATGTTGCGGTAGCGAATGTCGAGCAGGTTGCTTGGCTCGACAGGTGGCTCCCCTTTCACCATGGGTCCGTCTGTAAGAGATAGAGCAACAACATTAGCGTCTAGCTGGGGTTTCTGCGGATGTTGCCTATGGAACCGTTTGATCAGTCTCCTAGCGGTTATATTGTAATACGGTACCCATGACGCTTCCTCTATTGGATAGCCTTTCCACCTTACTAGATAATGTAGTTTTCCCCTCTTCACCTTAGAGTCTAGTATGGTATCAATTTCATATCGTCCCTCTGTGACCGGTCCGGGACGGTCGGACTGGTCCTGGCCTCGTGTAGCAGGCTTAAGGAGACTGCTGTGAAACACAGGATATATTTTCCCCAACAATGGCGGCAGCTTTAAAGCTACGGTCACAGGGTTGATGACCTTCATCACTGGGAAGGGGCCCACATACTTTGGTCCCAATTTCCGGCTGGGAAGTTTTAGTTTGATATATTTTGTGGACAGATAGACCAGATCCCCCACCTGATAGGGTTGCATTGGAGCCCGTTTTTTGTCTGCCTGTGTTTTATATGCGTGAGCTGCTTTCTTTAATGCCTGTCTAACCTGCGGCCATACTGCATTTACCTTGTCAGCCCATTCAGCGGGCATCTGTGTTGTTGATGGAGATTGGTCTACCTCTGGTATCGCTACAAAATCTTGTCCCATAGCAACTCGAAATGGGGTGAGACCCGTACTACTGTGCACGGCATTATTATAAGCTACCTCCGCGAAAGGCAATAATGAAGACCATTCGGTTTGTTGATACGAGACGTAACAGCGAAGGTAACGCTCTATCATTGCGTTTGCTCGTTCTACAGCCCCATTAGTGCTGGGATGGAAAGCGGAACTAAGGCCCTGGGTTGACCCAATAGCGGAAATGAAGTTTCTCCAAAATAGAGCTGTGAACTGCACCCCTCTATCCGAAATGATCCGGCGGGGTACCCCATGTAACCGGTAAATATGGTGAATGAATAATATAGCTAATTTACGAGCTGAGGGCAACCCTCGACATGGAATAAAATGCGCTTGTTTCGAAAACAGGTCAATAACTGTCCAGATGACAGTGTTTCCGCTACTTTCAGGTAATTCTACTATGAAATCCATTCCTATGTCCTCCCAAGGACGGCTAGGTGTGGCGACAGTTTGCAAAAGCCCTAAGGGCTTCCCATGTCGCGACTTCGCCTTTGCGCATATGGGGCAGTCTCGTGTGTATGCTTCTATATCTTTTCGCATTTGGGGCCACCAGAACTGTCGTCGTGTTAAATGCAGCGTCTTAAGAAACCCAAAATGGCCATCCGCCTTAGTATCATGGCAGCGACGTAATACTGCCGGTCGGGTGCTCTTTGGCACGTATATTTTATCCCCTTTCCATAGTAAACCATCTCTGTGTCAGGAGAGGCTTATTACCTTGATACCACTCGTCTATGTCTAAATCCCTCTGTAACAACTCTTTCCATTCCGGGTGGCTCTCCGTCGTGGTTGCTGTCACCTCGTCACTGCCGCCGGGCACCATAGCTTGTACTACCTCCTCCCGTTTGCTATGGAACTGCGGCATCCGTGACAGAGCATCGGCCAGGAAGTTCTTACCGCCGGGCATATATTTTAAGGTGAAGCGGAATCGTTGGAAGTAATGGGCCCACCGAACCTGTTTAGGAGACAGCCGCCTGGGGGTTTGCAGCGCTATGAGATTGCGATGATCCGTCCACACCTCGAACGGCACGTGTGCTCCCTCCAAAAGATGCCGCCAGGTGAGGAGTGCCCATCGAACCGCAAATGCCTCTTTCTCCCAGATCGCCCAGCCCCTCTCTGTGGGAGTGAATTTTTTAGATGTATACGCACACGGATGCCATAAGCCCTGTTCATCAGTCTGCAACAAAACAGCCCCTACAGCAACATCACTTGCGTCTACTTGGACTACGAATGGTTTCGTTTGGTTAGGGTGTTGTAATACGGGTGCTTCGGCAAAATAGTGCTTTAGAGCCTCAAAAGCCTTTTGACACTCCAGTGTCCAGTCCAAACGACATCCGGGCTGTGAAGGCCCTTCCCCTTTCGTACGTAACAAGTTCGTCAGTGGCAGGGCAATATGGGCAAACGTGGGAATAAACTGACGATAAAAATTGGCGAACCCGAGGAAGCTTTGCAACTGTCGTCTAGTGGTAGGGGCCTGCCACTCCAGCACGGCAGTCACTTTTGTGGGATCCATTGCTAGGCCCTCCTTGGAGATCCTATACCTGAGGTAATCTAACTCGGTGCGATGAAATTCGCACTTTGACACCTTTACATATAAGTGGGCTTCTAATAGGCGTTCTAATACTTGACGGACCAGGCGGGCATGTTCGTCCATGGTTTGCGTGTATATTAGAATATCGTCGAGGTACACCAAGACCCCTTGGTATAGGTACTCATGCAATACCTCGTTAATTAATTGCATAAAGACTGCTGGGGCACCTTGCAAACTAAAAGGCATCACACAAAATTTATAACTGCCTAACGGGCAGTTAAACGTAGTTTTCCACTCATCACCTTGCTTAACGCGAACCCTATAATAAGCTTCCCGTAAGTCTAACTTGGTGAAGTATGTTCCGATGGCTAAGGCAGCTAAGAGGTCCTTCATTAAGGGCAGGGGGTATAAGGGTTCTACGCTAACCGCGTTCAGGCCCCGGTAGTCCACACACAAGCGAAGGCCCCCATCCTTCTTCTCCCGGAAGAGGACTGGGGCGGCCATATGTGAGCGACTAGGTTGTATAAACCCCCTAGCCAGGTTTTTGTCAATATACCAACGCAACTCCTCTATTTCCCTTGGCGTCATAGCATACATTCGCGGTTTAGGTAATTTTACACCCAGTATTAATTCAATGGCACAATCCGTTGGCCGGTGGGGTGGCAATACATCACATTCCCCTTCATCAAACACTGCTGCTAAGTCCGCATATACTGCTGGTACCCCATCGGGACATTTCATGTCCAACCTGAAGGATAATCCTTGGCCCATCACCGGATCCCGTTCGGGCCCCGGTTCTGGACCACGTAACAGCCGAATCTTCCGGAAACCCCCCTCCCACCAGATCGTGGGCATCCACTTGTCCAACCATGCCAGCCCTAATATGACAGGTTCAATCATTGTTTCCACCACCACGAAGCGTATGAGTTCCCAATGGGACCCAATCTCCATCCGTACCGGTTCCGTAACCAGTGCCGCTGGAGCACCCCCTAAAGTAGACCCATCCAGCTGTTCGAACGTTATCGGAGTTTTCAGAGACAGCAGCCTTATGCCCATACGAGTAGCTAAAGAGCGTCGCATCAAACATCGGGTACACCCAGAGTCAACAAGTGCCTCGTGTTGTATTGGTGCTCCCTGACCCGACACTCACTACTGCAACATGCCACCGGCGGGAGATATATACTTACACGGTGGTGGTGGCACTGGGTGTAGGCGGTCGCGTGCGGGGTGAGGGGTGGTGGCATCGGGTTACGCCGGGTTAAGGAACTTTTCAAAGGACGACTGGAACGTGCTGTGCGGTCACACTCTGCTGACACTGGAGGAGCCGTCCACCGGAAAGAAGGGGCGTGTTGAGACACATGGGCGTGGTATTTGACTATGTAATGAATGGGCGTGCTATATAAACACCCCGTTCCAGGAGTCTGTAGCGCCGATTTCATTCGTTCCTGCGAATCACAGCGTGTAACCGGAGCAGACACAAATAAACCAGCGCGCCGCTGAGAGCTGACAGGGCTGTTGCTGTGTTTGTTTGCCGTTCCGCCCGGCATACCTGAGAGGAAATCAACGCTCTCTACTCCTACCTTGTTGGGATGGCGGAAGGACTAGATGCGGCTGCGGCGACGCCACCGTTGGATGCAGAAGAGGCTCCGTCACCAGAAGAAAGCGTTACGGAAGCCCAGCCCACCGTTTGGCCGAAGGAGCGTGGGCGAAGCCGAAGCCAGGGAGGAGACAGCAAAGAGACTGGAGTGGTGAAAGGCGTGGCCACCCCAGCTGTTTCCGGGGAGTGGTGGCAGAGTTCAGCCTTAGCTGGCTCCACAGGAGCCCTAAAGGACGTGACGTTGCCATCCCTCAGTGAGCGGTTCCACCAATGGAGGGAGCGGCGCTGGGTGGATGATGATGACGGCGAATGGAGCTATTCAACGGGCTTGGGCCGCTCTACTACCACCGGAAGTCAGGAAACTGTTTCCGGCCTCCGGAAGGCCTCCGAGGGGGATGGGGAAGGCTGTTTTTGCCCTCCCCAGGCTCCTAGAAAGCCTCTGGAGCCTGGGGAGGAGGAAAACAGGCCTATCGAGCCCACCGTGCCATCGCATGCCAAAAGCAGGGGGAAGTGGGGGGGGTCACGTGTGCATGCGCAGGAGGGCGGGGCGCATTGAATTATGGATGTGGGCACCCATACCTGCGACCCCCCACGCGACCCCCACTTTTGGCACGCGACGGCAAAAAGGTTAGCTATCACTGTCCTAAGAGACACAATTTAAATTCAGGATTCTCTTGATCAGTTAAAGGAATGGGATTAGAGGAAAATACAAGATCTTCATTAGTATGAAATTTGCCCAAGTATGAAATTCAACCCAGGAAAATGCAAAGCTCTTCACTCATGAAAGAGAAGCCAAATGTGCAGTGTAGGATGAAATATCACTGGCTTTACAATGGTTTTTGCGGAGGGAAACCAGTGGTGGGATTCAGCCGGTTCGGGCCGGTTCTCACGAAGCGGTAGTTAAATTGCTGGCTCGGCCGCCCCTTCCAGGAGTCCCCACGCACCCCATTTTGGCTCCTAGGTAAGTGCAGAGAAGCCTCCTAGGTCCAAAGCGGGAGGGGGGGCTCCCATCCTCTGTGTGGCCCATTTTTGCTCCCGGGGGGGTGCAGGAGGCCGAGTGCTGCCTGTCACACACCCTGGCCACGCCCACTCAGCTGGTCGTTAGGGCAAAGAACCGGTTGTTAAATTATTTGAATCCCACCTGGGGGAAACATGGAAAGTGTTTGATTACAGATTCAGCCTAAGCCAAAACTGTCACGTTGCTGCACACGTTCAGAGGGTTTTTTTCCTCTCCACTTCCTGCAGAACAACCTGGTGATTGACACGCCCCGGGTCCGCAAGCAGACTCGCCACTTCAGTACCCTGAAGGACGACGACCTGGTTGAGTTCTCCGACTTGGAAAGCGACGATGACGACCGGCCGCGCTCCCGGCGCCACGACCGGCACCACCATCCCCTCCACCATTCGTACGGGCGCACCGACTGCTTCCAGGTGGAGAAACAACTGCTGGTCTATGGGTATGTGGCGTGGAGGGAAGCCTCACGAAAAGCAATGGGACGCGTGGAAAGGAGGATTATGGGAGTTGTAGGGGAGGATGGGGATGTTTGTGTGGGTGTTTTGATCTAATTCCTTTTGGGAAAAGGGGGGTGGGTTATCTTGGAAGCTTAGAATAGGAATAGGACTAGGAATAGGACTAGGAATAGAGCAGAGCAGAGCAGAACCGTGATGGCGAACTTATAGCACATGTGCCAGAGGTGTCAAACAGCCCTCTCTGATGGCACGCAAGCCGTCACTCCAGCCAGCTCTGCTGTGCATGCGTGCACGTCTTCTGCTGGCCAACTTGTCTTCAGGTCTCTGCCATGCATACGCTGGGGGTGTCTGCATGCGGGGGATGTGTGCATGGGGCAGGATGCGTGTGGGGAGGCTGGGCAGGCATGTGGGGGGGCAGAGTGCATGCAGGGGGCCGCATGCACATGCTGGGG
>WNWU01000374.1:24019-36575 GCA_012654045.1 Ptyas mucosa | reverse complement strand
AGACCTAGACCTAGACCTAGACCTAGACCTAGACCTAGACCTAGACCTAGACCTAGACCTAGACCTAGACCTAGACCTAGACCTAGACCTAGACCTAGACCTAGACCTAGACCTAGACCTAGACCTAGACCTAGACCTAGACCTAGACCTAGACCTAGACCTAGACCTAGACCTAGACCTACCAGGCCCAAAACGGGCTGCGGGGGAGGGTGCGACGCACCACCCAGGCCCCATTTTTGGTCCCAGGGGGCTTCAGGGAGGCTTACCAGGCCCAAAATGGGCCGCGGGGGAGGTGACATGACACGGGGTGTCGCACCTATGCGCTGGGAGGTGGATGGAGCACGGGGGGCGTGCACACATGTGCGAGGGAAGCACAGGGAGGTTGCGCACACGTGCATGGGAAGTAGGGCACATGGGAGGCATTGCATTATGGGTGTGGGCATGCGTGTGCGTGATCCCCACGCGCTCCCCTCGCTTTTGGCACGCGACGGCAAAGATGTCAAGGATGTGCTTAGGAACATCTGCGGGGAACCTATGACCCTTCCGTTGTAGCTGAAATACTCCTCCCAGCATCCTTTGCCATGAAGACTTATAGTGAGGCATGCTGGGAATGGTAGTTGCGCAATCTGTGGATATTGTTCTGATCTAAGTGTTCCCAAACCACGAAGCAGACTCCTTATCCCGACAAAAATCCCTTTTTATTAAGTTACTGTGAATTTCTCTCCTTCACATTCAGCAAAGTCTTTCAAGGGTGAATTTACAGTCACAGACCTTATCTGGCTTGGAGAGCTGCCAGGCCGATATCTTCCCCTTTTGCTTCTCTTTTATTCCCTGTGGGAGGGGCCATTCATCGTCCACCTGTGGCCTTACTCCCAAGTCGACCCTTGTTCCTTAGCTGTTCCCTTCGCCTGGCAACTCTGCGCATGCACACACTGGGAACAGGCTCCAGCTGTTCTTCTGCCTCACTAATGTCTGACTCCAAAGGCAGCTGATAACTGGCATCTGGCCCTGGCCCCATCTCTGCTTCAGATGCAGAGCCCTCGTCCGAGCCTTCCCCAGACTCCAGGACTGGCCCATGTTCCTCCCCAACCTCCTCACTGTCTGAATCTGCTGCCAGCTCCGCAGATATGCCCAGATTCTCCCTAGTGCGTTTGAATGTTAGAATATCCTTTGGTATTCGCACAGTACTGGAAAAATGAAGAAACACCTACAGAAGAAGATGTAATTTTTTAAAAAAAATACTAGACTGTGCAGAAATGGATAGATTGGCATTAAAGATAAAAGAAAAAGAAGATACGGAATATTTTCAAACATGGGAACTTGTTTTGTCAATGGTTGGACCACTGGTTTTTTTTTTCTCCAAGGAAGAAAAAGAAGTATCGCTTCTCATTCAAGAAAAGCTTCATTGCTTCTCGCAGGATGGTAGGAGAGATGGAAAAATTACAGTTCTGACAGGATTTTGGGAGTAGGGGTGGAGGTTGGAAGGATCTTATTTCTTTGCAATCCTCTGGTCAATACTTCCAACCCTTTCCCCCCTCAAAAAAAAAAAAACCATCAGAAGTAATCCTTTCATTGCCCCCAGCTTCCTGCCAGAACCGATGAAGCTTGTTGGATGAAAAGCGAAACGTTTTTTTCTTCTTCTTCTTCCTTTGAGGGGACGGGCGAGGGAACCCTATCCGGTTGCCTTTTGAAAAATTACGACCTAGATGACTGAGAATCTCCACAAACGTCCTTTGGGATGAATTAAACTACCAAATTTTTCAGACTATAAGACGCACTTTTTTGTCTCCCAAAAATGGGTGAAAATGTCTGCATGTCTTATAGACTGAATATTGCCGAAGCCCCGCCCACCCGCTGGCTGTTTTTCTGGGCTTCGCACGTCCTTTTTCAGGCCTTTTTTGGGCACGTTTTTAAGGCTTTTTTTTTTGCCTGTTTTTGAGGTGGTTTTTTTTTCAGTCCATTTTTGAGGCGTTTTTTGGCCAGTTTTTGAGGCATTTTTCAGCCAGTTTTCAAGCCTTTTTTCGGCCCATTGTTTCAGCTTTTTCAGCTCATTTTTGAGGCTTTTTTCAGCCTTTTTTTTTTTTTGAAAAAACGGGCCAAAAAAAGCCTCAAAAACGGGCCAAAAAAAAAAAGACTGGAAAATGGTCAAAAAAATGGCCAAAAATGCAGCGTGTGGAGGCCAAAAACTTTCCCCCTTCCTAAAATTAAGTGCATCTTATAGTCCAAAAAATACGGTACGTGCAGATGTACTAAACAAGGGGAAAGTAGCTTGTAGCTGCTTCCTCACCCCCACCCCACCCATACTTTTTGGGGTGCCTGAGGGAAGTTTTAAAGGCAAAAATGACTTTCATGTCTTGCAAAGCAAACTAATGGGAATGATATTTTTTTCCTTTGGGAAATTTGAGTTATGGAGAAACATGGGGGAAACGTTCGAAAACGTCCATCTGCTTCCATGTTTTCACCAGCCGGACCCTGTTTCCACAAGTAATGCAAACTTGTGACTCTTAGGCCAAGAAAACCATCATCCCCGACTATACGGGTACTTGGCAATTCAGCTTAATAGCACTAATTTCTCCATTCCAGGGCGAAGCACTAATGATGATGGATGAAGACATATCGGTGGTGGACGGGGAGGAAGGTAATTATACAAATCCTTAATAAGAATGGTACAGTGGCCTTAGAGGTGGAGCTCTCACCTCACAATCAGGAGGTGTGAGCTCGATCCTAGGTAGCGGCAGATATTTCTCTCTCTGGGCACAGTGAGTAATTATCTGCTGCGAACTCCGCATTGGCAACAGGAAGGGCATCCGGCCAGTAAACCCTTAGCTCCATTCAGTTTTCACAACTCCAACCCAATGTAAGGGATTACGGAGTCATTAAAAGACAAATAAAAAATAAAGCCTTAGTAAGGCCACACCTAGAGTATTGCATCCAGTTTTGGTCACCACACTATAAGATGTTGAGACTCTAGAAAGAGTGCAGAGAAGAGCAACCAGGATGATTAGGGGACTGGAGACTAAAACATACGATGAACTGGGCATGGCTAGTCTAGTGAAGAGAAGGACCAGGGGAGACACGATAGCAGTCTTTCA
The DNA here is from genome assembly GCA_012654045.1 of Ptyas mucosa. NCBI lineage: Eukaryota > Metazoa > Chordata > Lepidosauria > Squamata > Colubridae > Ptyas > Ptyas mucosa. The sequence goes on along the minus strand of WNWU01000374.1, from coordinate 33,483 downwards.
ATATTTGGGGGGCTGCCACAGAGAGGAAGAGATCAAGCTATTTTCTAAGGCACCTGAAGGCCAGACAAGGAATAATGGATGGAAACTGATCAAGGAGAGATTCAACCTGGAAATAAGGAGAAATTTTCTGACAGTGAGAGCAATCAACCGATGGGACAGAAGTTGCCTTTGGAAGTTGTGGGAGCTTCATCACTGGAGGCTTTCAAGAAGAGATTGGACTGCCATCTGTCAGAAATGGTGTAGGATCTCCTGCTTGGGTGGGGGGAGGGGTTGGACTAGTTTCAGTTCAGTTTCAGTTTATTTAATTTGTATACCGCCCTCCTCCCAAAGGACTCAGGGCGGTGAACAGCCATAAATAAAACATACAAGTATAACATTTAAAACCCAATTAAAATCCATTTAAATAAATTTGGCCGTAAAAATATTAAAACCCCAATAGATTAAAACGAATTAAAATTTAGAACATTTTTTTAGAAAAGGGAATCGGGCCAGGCCTGCCTGGCGAAATAAAAGGGTCTTAAGAGTGCGGCGGAAGGTGCGTAGGTCTGGGATCCTCCGAATCTCCGGGGAGAGCTCATTCCAGATAGTAGGTGCCCCCACAGAGAAGGCTCTCCCCCTGGGGGCTGCCAGTCGACATAGTTTGGCCAACGGCACCCGGAGGAGGCCCTCTCTATGAGACCGTACCGGCCGGTGGGAGGCCACTGGTGGCAGTAGGCGGTCTCGTAAATAGCCAGATCCAGAAAGGGATGCAACTGGTGGATCAGGCGAACCTGATAAAAAATCCCCCTGGTCACGGCCATCAGGTGCTCTTCTAAAGACAGCCATGAGTCCAGGAGGACGCCCAAGTTGCGAGCCCTCTCCGTGGGGGCCAATGATTCGCCCCCAATAGTCAGTGATGGCACCAACTGACTATATCGGGACATCAGAAACCATAGCCACTCGGTCTTGGACAGGTTGAGTCTGAGCCTGTTACTCCCCATCCAGACTAGATGACCTACAAGGTCCCTTCCAACTCTGTTCATCTGTAATCTGTATCTCTACCTTGAGAAGAGGATCAAGTGGAGGCCTGGAAGTATGCAAGAGTCACACGGCCATCCCTGTCATCATTCTCTAGGTCAGCCAGGGAATCTTTTCTGGCCTCCAGCCTCTGCGCTCACTGCCCGTTTGCGGCGACTAATCACGGCCTTCCAGCGGAGCTACAAGCGCGAGCAACTGAAGATGGAGGCCGCGGAGCGGGGGGATCGGCGTCGCCGGCGTTGCGAGGCCGCCTTCAAGCTGAAGGAGATGGTGCGTCGAGAGAAGCAGCAGAGGTAATCTTTGGGTCCTGCTTTGTATGGTTCTCTCTTCCCCTTTCTTTGGGAGAAGCTGGGTAATGAGAAAGGCCGTATTTTTCCATGTATAAGATGCTACTTTTTCTTTACAATACTGTATTTTTCAGACTATATAAGACGCACCTGACTTTAAGATGCACCTACATTTAGAAGAGGAAAAGAAAAAAATTTTTTTTTGCCTCCACGCGGCCCATTTTTGGGCCTTTTTCCGGCCTGTTTTTGAGGCTTTTTTTGCCTGTTTTTGAGGCTTTTTTGGCCTTTTGTTTTGGAAAACAGGCTGAAAAAAGCCTTGAAACCCTGCCAGGAAAAGCCCCCAAAACAGGCTGAAAAAATCCTCAAAAACGGGCTGAAAAAAAGCCTGAAAAAGGCCCAAAAACAGGGTGTGCGCAGGCCAAAAAATGGCTGGGCGGAGCTTCAGCAATATTCGGTCTAGAAGACACACAGATATTTTCACCCCCTTTTGGGAGACAAAAAAGTGCACCTTATAGTCCAAAAAATATGGTATTTACTTGAAAATGGAGGAGCATCTTATACACAAGAGGCCAAGGAATAAAGGCGTGGCCCATCCCCGTCCTCCAGCTCTATCATTCCTCTCTATTCTAGTTGTTTCCTGTATCACATTGCCAGTCTAGGTTTCATCTCGCTTGTTCCTGTGATGCATTTCCTGTTCTTGTATTACTCACTCTCTAATAAGATGGCTTCTGCACAGGGATGGCTTGTAGTGTGTTCGCTTGCTTACTGACTCTACATGAAACATGGGGGCGTCCTATACATGGGGCATTTTATAGACGGAAAAATACGGTACTTGAACCTGCAACTGAATTCCTCACAAAGAATCGGGACCGTACGTTAAATTGCAGTTAAGATTTATTGCTCAAGCCTTTGCAAAAGAATCTAGTGAGCTAAACTTCAATACAGGTGATCCTCGGCCTACAACCACAATTAAGCCCAAGGTGTAGGTTGTTAAGTGAGACATTTGTAAAGTGCGTTTTGCCCCAGTATACGACTTTACTTGCCGCAGTTGTTCAGTGAATCACTGAAGTTAGGAACCCGGTTGTTAAGTGAATCTGGCTTCCCCATTGACTTCGCTTGTCAGAAGGTCGGAAAAGGGGACCCCGTGGCCTTGGGACACAGCAACGGTCATAAGCGTGAACCAACTTTCAAGCATCTGAATTTGATACAGTGATTTTCACCTGATGTTCACACGATCGTGGGTGCGCTACAAAGGTTGTAACTGGGAGAAATGGTCATAAGTGACTTTTTTCAGTGCCGGTGGAGCTTTGAACAGTCACTAAATGAAGTGTTGTAAGTCGAAGACTACCTGTACTGAGTTGGAGCCTAATAAGGGTCCACGGGATTCAAGAAGGGTTAGACTTGGGACCATTTGTGGGAATGTAATGATTCTAGACTGATGACTTGCTTGATGCCACCCTCCAACTCTATCCACTCTTCTTCTACATCATCGGTCACAGATTTGTTGAGTCAGTTGGCTTGCCTTAGTCCAGGCATCAGCAACCTGTGACTCCGGAGCTGCATGCGGCTCTTTGGGCCCTCTGCTGTGGCTCCATGTCAAGTGATCCCGCCACTGGCTGGCCCCGCCCCTCTCCCTCCCCTTCTAGTAACTCCTTGCCTGGCCTCAGAAGGTAAGGGCAACGGTGGGGGATGGAGAAGCGGCCAGAGCAGAGACAGAGAGATACAGAGAGAGGGGGAGAGAGACAGACACACAGAGAGAGGGAGAGATGGGGGAGGGAGAGAGAGATGTCAAAAGGGTTTTGTGATTCCCGGTGTTTTTTAACCGGTTCTCTGTCCCTCCCCTCCCAGTCACTCCTTGCCTGGCCTCAGAAGTTAAGGGCAATGGTGGGGGATGGAGAAGCAGCCAGGGCAGAGACAGAGAGATACAGAGAGTAGGAGAGAGACAGACACAGAGAGGGGGGAGGGAGAGAGAGATGTCAAAAGGGTTTTGTGTTTTTTAATAACTGGTTCTCTGTCCTAATGACTGTCTGGGTAGGTGTGGCTAGGGGGGTGTCATGTGACTGGTGGAAGTGAGTGACGTCGAGTTGGCCACACCCACCCAGTTTTTGTGGCTCCCGGTGTTTTTTTTTCTGTGGGAAATAGGTCCAAATGGCTCTTCGAGTGTTTAAGGTTGCAGACCCCTGCCTTACTCCAAACTAGCTGATCACTGTACAGAGAAAAGTAAAAAAGAAGGGAAGAACCGTTCCTTCTCCATTTTTGTTTCCTGGGGCATTCTAGACAAAAGTCGGGCGATTCATTCAGCCAATCAGCAGCAGGCAAGACCGCATTGCCAATTGGTTCAGTGTGCCACAAAAGGAGTTCCAACTATCTTTTGTATCCAAAGGTGGACACGTCGTGAGCAGTCGGACTTCTATCGTGTGGTTTCCACGTTCGGAGTGGAATACGATCCAGACACGATGCGGTTCCACTGGAGTCAGTTTCGGACCCTTGCCCGCTTAGACAAGAAGACCGACGAAAGCCTAGCCAAATATTTTCACGGTTTCGTGGCCATGTGTCGACAGGTGTGCCGCCTTCCTCCTGCTGCAAGTGATGGTTAGTAGCGGAGTTTGGAATGGGTAGAAAATCTTTAGGATTAGCCTGAGCCAGTTGGTGGGTTGCTCCCGGTTCAGACCGGTTCTCAAGAACTGTTAATAAAACCAGTGGGAGGCCCCGCCCACTGCCCCGGATGTCATCATTAGTGATCTGGGCATGCACAGAAGCAAGGCACGCGTGCAAGCGATCCCGTTGCAAACTGGTAGTAAAGTTAAGTAGAACCCATCCCTGGCCTGACCACTAGCTTATAGGATTAGCAACATCTGATCTGAATTCCTTGAGTCCTCTTTCCGGTTTAATTGCTGAAAATTTAGACCTAGGATGCAACTCAAGAATTATGAATGGGACAGACAGCTCCACAATTTTGAGTAGTGCCAGGAAGTTGGAGGAAAAAAACCCCTTTTTGAATTGAGCTTGATTTCACTGATTTGATGGATTTGTCCATATTGTTATAGGGTAAATTAAGTTTTTGTTTCTGATGTTTTTTGTGTTCAGCCACGGTTGGCCTGGTGTGCCATTCGCAATTGGGCAGAAATCTTTTTATATTCATTGTACCCTGTTTCCCTGAAAATAAGACCCACCCGGAAAATAAGCCCTAGCATGATTTTTCAGGATGCTCATAATAGAAGCCCTACCCCAAAAATAAACCCCAGTTAAGATCATCAGCAGACAGAGGCATTTAGTACTGTATTGCCCCCCTCAAAATAAGACCTAACCAGAAAATAAGCCCTAATGCGTCTCTTGGAGCAAAAATGAATATAAAACCCAGTCTTATTTGGGGGGAAACACGGTATTTATTAAGGCCATGTGGATTTTGAAAAGAACTTGAAGAAAAACAGATCTAACATGAATATGAACTCAGCATTTTTTATTTTTTATTTTTTGCTATTTATTAAATATTTAATGTCAAGGTCCCGACTTTTTAAAATTTCTCCATTTTTACAATATCTCTCTATCCTCCAGCTTCTGCGTGAGCCTGAGAAGCATTTAGGAACCACTTGTTAAAGTTAATGCAACTCTAAAAGCAGTTGCAACTTTTGGGGGGGGGGGTTTATTTATTTTATTTTATTTTTTATTAATCATATTTCTATGCCGCCCACTCTCCGAGGATTCTGGGTGGCTTACAACAATTGACAGTATACTAAATAGCATATTGCCCCCAACAATCTGGGTCCTCATTTTACCCACCTCGGAAGGATGGAAGGCTGAGTTAACCTTGAGCCGCTGAGATTTCATCTGCTGATCTGCTGAACTAGCAGTCAGCTGAAGTAGCTGCAGTACAGCACTCTAACCACTGTGCCACCTCAGCTCTTTTTAAGTTAAGATTAAAGCTTTAAAATGAGAGATTGCTTTAATCAACAGCAGTGAATAGACCAGTGGTGGAATTCAATTTTTTTTACTACCGGTTCTGTGGGCGTGGCTTGGTGGGCATGGCAGGGGAAGGATACTGCAAAATCCCCATTCCCTCCCTTACTCCTGGGGGAAGGATATTGCAAAATCTCCATTCCCAGCCCACTCTGGGACCAGCCAGAGGTGGTATTTGCCAGTTCTCCGAACTACTCAAAATTTCCGCTACCGGTTCTCCAGAACCTGTCAGAACCTGCTGAGTAGCATCCCCAGAATAGACTATACTCTTGTAACTTCCCAAGTAGTAATTGGGAACTTCCCAAGTAAATTGTTTCAGAAGACTGGGAAAGGAATGGAGAAAAAACGCGGACACGAACAATCAAGAGATAGCAAAGTCAATTAGCAGCTTTTCTAATCAGGGACAATTTAGAGAACTCTGAAAAGCAGTTTTTCAAAGCATGCAAATAGACTTTACCCTGTTTAACTCACTGCAAGTGAGGCTGGGAAGTCACTCTTATAGATTCTCTCTATATATACTACTCTTGAATTAAGTCGTTCCCTTCTGCCAGAGTATCTGTTCAAATCCTTGTGATATTAAAGATCAAAATTTGTACTCACATGGATCTTCAAATAGAAAATGATAGATTTTTCTCATTAGATGTATTCTCAATACGTCTCATTAGATCAATCCAATACTTCATCTAAAGATTGATCTACATTTCACTTTTTTAAAAAAAATGACAATAAACTGCCCGTTGGTTTTTTTGAAAGAGTCCGCGAGTCTTGTCCACAATCTTTGAAGATCAGTGGGAATGAATCGGGGTTTCTAATTCCGATCACATTAGAGATGTGAACATAGAAGGTCTCGGGGACAAATCTCAAAGTAAGCCGTAAGCCAGTGGTCTCCAACCTTTCCGACTGGGCAGACTGGCAAAGAGGGCAGCAGGGGAGGGGGACGAGGAAGGAGGAAGAGAAGGAAGGAAAAGAAAAAGAGAGAAAGAAAGGCAAAGAAAGAAAGACATAGACAGACAGGAAAGAAAAAGAAAGGAAGGAAGGAAGGAAGGAAGGGGAAAGAAAAAGAAAGAAAGAAAGACAGACACAGACAGGAAAGAAAAAGAAAGAGAGAGAAAGAAAGACAGGAAAGAAAAAGAAAGAAAGAAAGAGAGAGAAAGAAAGAGAAAGAAAGAAAGAAAAAGAAAGAAAGAAAGAAAGAAAGAAAGAAAGAAAGAAAGAAAGAAAGAAAGAAAGAAAAAGAAAGAAAGAAAGAAAGAAAGAAAGAAGCCCCACCCACGGGATGCAGGCAGCACATGAAACCACGTCCCTTCCGATCCACAGAAAATCCTTTATCCACAGAACTGGTCCCTGGAAGTGGCTGCAGCCCGGCACTGCAGCCCGTTGGGACCTCAGCCATAAAGCAGTGTTTCTCAACCTCAGCAGAATTCAATATTTCAGCTCCCAGAATTCCAGCCGTTTACTGGAATTAAATTATGCACCTCTTAAAAGTTGCTAAAATAGAGAACTGGTGCTATAAGGCAGCACGCCCCAACCTCTTTTGGGCACCAGGGACCAGTTCCGTGGAGAGAGCTTTTTCCCGTGGACTGGACGGGGTGTGGTTTTGTGTGCTGCCTGCTTCCCCTGGATGGGGCTTCACTTGTTTGTGTGGACCGGTTGCTGGCATGGCGTGGACCGGTGCCGGTTCATGGACTGGGGGTTGGGTACCCCAGCTATAAGAGCTTCAGACAGTGGGCCAGGAGGGATGGGGTGGAATAGAAGAGAAAACAACTGAGGAAAAGAGTGAGAAGTAGAACAATTCCAGATTCACCCAGTTTTCCCTTCCCTCTCCAGAGTCTCCAGATCCCACCCTGTTCATCGAACCCATCACGGAAGAGCGGGCCTCCCGCACCCTGTACCGCATTGATCTCCTGCGCCGTCTGCGGGAGCAAGTGCTGTGCCATCCCCTCTTGGAGGAGCGCCTTGCCCTGTGCCAGCCTCCTGGGCCTGAGATGCCACCGTGGTGGCAGTGCGGGCGCCATGACGGAGAGCTGCTGCAGGGAGTGGCTCGCCACGGTCTGAGCCAAACCGACACCACCATCATGCAGGACCCAGACTTTTCTTTCCTGGCGGCTCGGCTCAGCCACCTGCATAGTCGGGCAGGGGGCACAGGGACACCCCCTCTTCCGCCCCCGGGGCCAGCCCAGCCTACAGGGCTACCCCTTCCGGGGGTCAGCACAGCGGTTGCTCCCTCCCCCCTGCTCCTCGCTCCACCTTTGAATGAGCCACCTGCTCCACCGCAGCCACTCGCCTTGCCCCCCAAACCCGAATCGGCCGAGGACTCCGACTCCGAACTTGACCTCAGCAAGATTTCTGCTTCATCGTCGTGTTCGTCCTCCTCAGGCTGCTCCGACGACAGTGAGGGTGAGCTGGTTTTTTTTTTCCTTCAAGATGTCCCTTCTTCTTTCCCTCTCGTCTCCTGAGGAGAAAATAGCCTTCCTTGCTTAAAAAAATCAGAAGGGGTTGGCCATAGAAGATAGCCTTTCTACTAAAACTGAGAAAATGCCTGTTGATGGAAAGGGTTTTTAACTTGCCTTTTTATAGGAGCAGTGACTCTCCAAACTGTATTTTTCTCCCCTCTTCTAGGGCAGGGGTCTCCAACCTTAGCAACTTTAAAACTTGTGGACTTCAGCTCCCAGAATTCCTGGAAGTTGAAGTCCACAAGTCTCAAAGTTGCCAGAGCTGGCTGAGGAATTCTGGGAGTTGAAGTCCACAAGTCTTAAAAGTTGCCAAGGTTGGAGACCCCTGTTCTAGGGAGTTTAGGAGAATTCTCCTTTCCCCAATTCGTAACAATCCGATAAGTCAACTTAAACATAGACCAACAGACCAAACATAGACTGTCCTGACTGAGGCATATTACGGAATCTAACTCTAGTTTATTTGTTGCTAATATATACCGGTTTATTTCCTTGTGTGGGATGTGTTAGTGGCTGAATCAGGGGTCAGCAATCCGCGGCTCTGGAGCCGTATGTGGCTCTTTCATCCCTCTGCTGTGGCTCCCTGTTGCTGGTCGGTGCCACAATTTTGAGAGAGCTTCCGATTTAGGGGTGGGGGGGAAGCATGGCGTGCCAGGAGGAGACTTTGTGGCAAGGGTTTTCCGGTTGGCTCCACAATTGATAGGGCTTTTGGTTAGGACAGGTAGAAGAAAAAGGACACAGCACTAGGAGACTCTATGGTGGGCGAACCGGACTTCCGCTCGGCTCCAAAATTGAACAGGGGGCTTCCAGTTAGGACCATTGTGCTCTTTGAGGGTTTAAGATTGCCGACCACTAGGCTGAATAAATCTGTAGCCTGCCTCATTTATTTAGTCATAAATCTATCATTTCTGGATCAATCTGCAATTCCTAAAATCTCTAAAAACCAAGTGTTTTTATTTATGATTGTACCTGGTTTTCTCTAACCGTCTTTTACGAAATACAGCATTCTCTATTAAGTATTTTTTACCACTCAAGTTTATTAAAAGCCTTTTCTGTCCCTTATTTCTCCACTAACGGAACTTTAGTCTTTAAACTCAGGAGTCAGGATAGTTTATTACAATCAGAGACCAGAGACCAGAACAAATAAAAACACTCAGTGAATATCCAATGTAAAAATTCTAGAATAGTATGATAAATAACACATAAAATCTAAGATAAAATCCAGTCTGTCAATTATGTATGGTCTAACTATACTAAAATTACAATTCATAAACAGCAAGGCCTGTAGTCTGTTTAATACTAAAAGGGAAAGCAATAAGCAGTGCAAACGTTTTTGCCACGTTTGTTGTGTAAAATAGCTGTGGTGGATTAGCTGTGGTGGATTAGACACATGTTTCCGATGAATCCCCGGTGCTGCTGTGCAGAATTTAGCTACCTGTGCTGTAGTAACAGACTGTTTGTCCACTAACTTCTTCTTCTTGTGCCATATCCATCATCGGATTTTGGCGATCACGTTGGCAATCCTATTTTTATCAACAGCCACGCGAAAAAGTGCTGCTGAGTTTTGTCCAAAATGGTCCCTTAGATTTTGAAGCCATGATCATCTTCTTCTGCCTGGACTTCATTTTCCTTCAATCTTTCCTTGAAGGATTAAGTGAAGTATGCTGTAGTTTTCCGGGTGTCACATCGGATGTCCAAAATATACTAAATATTCTAGCGCTTTTTTTATGGAACTTGTAAAACAGCACACTAG
>WNWU01000374.1:0-19019 GCA_012654045.1 Ptyas mucosa | reverse complement strand
AAATATTCTAGCGCTTTTTTTATGGAACTTGTAAAACAGCACACTAGAAGATGTTCAGCTGGTCCTCCTGCCAAGCATTGAATCAATGCCAGCTTGGATTGAGTTTTAGCAAAGGGGTGTACATGAGCTTGCTTAAAAGCCACCCCCCCAAAAAAAACCCTATTAGCACCGTAGTACAGGTAGTCCTCAAGTTATGACCACGATTAACCCCTAAGCGAGACATTTGTAAAGTGAGTTTCCCCCCATCCCCATTTTACGACTTTTCTTGCCCTGTTCCTTAAGTGAATTGCTGCAGTGGTTCAATAATTAACAACGCTGTTAAGTGAATCTGTCTCCCCCGTGGACTTCGCTTGTCCGAAGGTCGCAAAAGGTGATCATCCCATGACCCCGGGACACTGCAACTGTCATAAATACGAGTCAGTTTGCTAAGCATCTGAATTCTGATCACATGTTCTTGGAGATGCTACAAAGGTCATAAGTGTGAAAATAGAATAGAATAAACTTTATTGTCAATTTGAAATGTACACTAATCGGCATACATTAAAAATGAAATTTTGTTGCAGGAAGCTCTCAAAACGATCACCACCTCCAATTTTACACTACATAAATGTGACAAAATAAATAAATGAAAACAAAATTATGTATATACCCATATATATTACATGACGCAGAGGGGAAAAAAGGGTCATGTCCCTTTTTTTCAGCGCCGTTTTTATTTTGTATAATTTTTTACTTTAAATATATGTAAGTATTGAATACATAAACTGTGGCATTTGGGTGTCGTTAATTTTGATACCAAATAATAGTGATAATATTGACAATTTTGGTAATCTTAGTAACATAAGATTTGTGCTGTTAAGATTTAGAATAGAGGTAGGAATTAGAAAGAGGGAAAATATTATTCTGTATATATATTTTAAAATCGGTATGTAGAGGAAAGGATTAGAAATTGAAAGATGATTGTAATGTGCACAATGTTATTATAATGATGTGAGTATAATTAATGTAACTATCGTATTTTTCGGACTATAAGATGCACCTGACTATAAGACGAACCTAAATTTAGAAGAACACAACAACAAAAAGTTTTTGCCCTCCCATTTTTCAGGCCTTTTTTCGGCTATTTTCCAACCTGTTTGGGGGGCTTTATTCGGCCCGTTTTCAAGGCTTTTTATGGCCCGTTTTCAAGGCTTTTTATGACCCGTTTTTCAGGCATTATTGGCCCATTTTCGAGGCTTCTTTCAGCCCATTTTCAAGATTTTTTTCGGCTGTTTTTTTTTAAAAAAAGCCTTGAAAACGGGCCAAAAAAAGGCCCGAAAACAAGGTGTGCAGAGGCCAAAAAAACAGCTGGCAGGTGGGTGGGGCTTCGGCAATATTCTGCCTATAAGACACACAGACATTTTCACCCCCTTTCGGGAGATTAAAAAGTGTGTCTTATTGTCCAAAAAATACGGTAAGTACAGTCGTAACTTTGAACGGTCACTAAGCGAACTCAAGGACTACTACTACTGGGATGGGACTACTACACGTCCTTCTCTTCAGGGTCCTCTTCTGGAACACAGACCCTTCTTCTCATTCCATCCTTTCCTACCTTCCCGTCGTTTTTTGTCTGTCCCAGGTGAAGAGGCTTCTTGTGGCGGGAAGCTGTTTGAGGAAGAGGAATCCTCGCTGCTCTCCCTGCCCACTTCCCACGAGGGGAACTCCCCGCAGCCTAGTGCCTCGGATCTACTGCTCCAGGAGCGCCAAAGGGCCCATGAGTGGCCAAAGGTAATGGGCGAGCTGGAGAAGGCACGGATACTCCTGGAGTTGTGTGGTGCACCAAGAGCATATTTCGTTTGAGACCCTGAGCCGGGTGGCGGGGGAAATGTCTACTGCCAACTCACCACAGCCAGCTCGCTGCCATCAATTTGCCACTGCTAGCTTGCCCCGCCGGCCAACTCGCCACAGGGGGCACCCCGTCACGGCCGACTCCCCGCAGGGCAACTTGGCACAAGGAGAAGAGTTAACATAATATTGAAAAAATGGCACAATAGAATCGTTAAAGGCAGCACGCACAAGGAGAGGCGAAATGAAATGTGAATGACAAAAATGTTTTTTAAAAATTTAAAATATTATAAATAATTAAATTAAATTGTTGAATTGTTCCACGGCATGTTGGCCGTGGCAAGTTGGCCGTGGCGAGTTGGCAGCGGCAAGTTAGCCGCGGCAAGTTGTCCCATTCCACCTGAGCAGGACTTACTTCCATCAGTCCCATAGGATTCAGAAGAAGTAATTTAATACAGATGTTTACCTTAGGCAATTGTTCCTTTCTTTGTCCCTGCTCTGCTTCTGAGCAGGGACAAATATGTCCCATTTATGTCCCAAAGGTGCTCTCATTTATGTCCCAAGGGTCCTTTTTCTGGAGGCAACTGGACTTTCTGGTTTTTTCTTTTGAAGACATTTCGCTTCTCATCCAAAAAGCTTCTTCATCTCTGACAGGATTAGTGGGGAACGGAAGGATTTATATTCCTTGCAGACAGCTGCATCCTTTTAGAGCAGGGCTGTGAAACTCGTGGCTCACTGGATGCCTCACATGCTGGCCACGCCCCCGCCCAGTTTAGCCACGCCCCCGATACGTCACATGACGATGACGAGAGTTTTGACACCCCTCTTTTAGAGGGCCGTTGAAACGCTTGGAGGTTTATCTGTGTCCTCAGGGTCACCTGAGTGGTGCAAACCATTCCTGTAGTCCGCATTTTTTTCCCTCTGGAAATCCATTCCTACTCCCTCACCATTCAAAGAGTGTTCATTCCAAATTGCATAGCTAAAAGCCTGTAAGAGATTGTCAGTCATCCAGGTCGTGGTTGTCCCAACGGTGCTTTTTCAGGAGACAACTGGACTTTCTTGTTTTTTCTTTGAAGTCGTTTCTCTTCCCATCCAAGAAGCTTCTTCAGGTCTGACTGGATGGTGGGGAAATGGAAGGATTCATATTCCCTGCAGGCAGCTGGTCATTTGCATCCTTTTAGAGAGTGTCATTGAGGTCACTTGGAGGTTTAACGGTGTCCTCAGCAGTGGTGGGTTCCTCCCGGTTCCACCGAGCCGGTAGCGGTGATGATATAAAGTCACCGAACTGGTTCTGGCCCCCCCCCCACGTTATTCTTACCTTTTATTTGGCCCCACCCCCAATTTATTGCTGCCTCCTGAGTCCCAGCTGATTGGCTAGAAGGAAAAAGCTGTTTAAACTCTTGCCAAGGGGCTTCAAAGGGCCGCCCTACAGCTGATCAGTGTTAAAAGGCAGTGTGGTGGTAGACCGGGGCCTCCAAAAACAAATGAGTAGACCGGTACAGCTCTGCAAGCAGTTAAAAGCCTGGTAAACCAGTACCTCTGCTAAATCCTAAAGAATTGTCACATGACCATCAAGCCACACCCACAAAATAAGCCACGCCCACAGACCCGGTAAGTAAAAAAAATTTAGATTTATATTCCTTGCAGACAGCTGCATCCTCAGGGTCACCTGAGTAGTGACCTTAGGGGTCACCTGAGTAATGCCAATGGTTCCTGTAGTCTCCGGCTTTTCTGGAAATCCGTTCTTACTCCCACAGCATTCAAAAGGTGTTCATCTCAAATTGCGTCGCCAAAGCAAGTCAGAGCTGAAGAAGCTTCTCGGATGAGAAGCAAAACGTCTTCAAAGAAAAAACAAGGAAGTCCAGTTGCCTCTTGTAAAAGCACCTTTGGGATAACCATGACCTGGATGACTGAGAATCTCTAGAGACCTCTCTCCATTTATCTAAGGAGCTATTAGGGTTTTGGTTTTTTTTTAATAGCACACCTCCGCAGTAGAATACATGATACGCCCATATTGTGATCTTTTTAGGTCCGTGAAGCTTCCCCCTACCATTTAGACAGGATTAACCCAATTTATTAGGTCTCTGCATACAGTAGTGGCCAAAATTGTGGAAACCTCTTGGGAAAAGTGTATTTTCTAAAACTAGCTAATAACACAACTTTTTGCGGGGAGTAGTACCATAAAATTATATATCAATGGAAAGATAATTTAATCAAGAATGTAAGGCAAGAACTTTTAGGAAGGATTTGCTATTAGAATAGCAGATACGGTATAAAGAAGAAAAATGAAACACGTAGAAAAAACAAGAGATATACAAAAATGATCACCAGGTCAGTTAATCCTTAATTGGATAACCTTTAGCATGAATTAGGGCCTTACAACGTCTTCCCATGGAGTGAACCAAGTCTTTTAGTTCTGCAGCTGTTATCATGTGAAACCAAGATTGAATGATTGCTTCTATTAACTGGGTTTTATTGCTGGGTCATTTCTGACTAACAAGTTTCTTTAGTCGGCTCCATAGATTTTCAATTGGGTTAAGGTCTGGGCTGTTCCCAGGCCATTCCAGCAGTGGAATAGGATTATCTTGAAACTCAGGGGGAAAAAGTGGTATTATTAGCCATCAAACCTCAAAAATACACTTTTCCCAAAAGGTTTCCACAATTTTGGCCACTACTGTATTTAGAAATGAGACAGAAGTGCTTCAAGTCTCCTATTTAAAGCAGCTGCCTTCTTCTTCGTCTGTATGAGTCTTAAAAAAAGACATGGTTGTTTTAAGAGAGATTTTAACGTGAGCAAATGGATTCCTTTATGGAAAGCAGTAGCATCTCTTTATGGACTCAAGCAGAAGCGTGAAGAAAAGACATGGCTGCTTTTAGTGAATGTCAGAGAAGGAACTGCGTTCCAAGTTTTGAAGCACTTCCAAGTAATTTTTGAAGATCGAGCAATTTTTAAAGCGTCACGCTTAAAAATTAACCAATAAAACTGATGGGAATGCTCATTTTATTCTCACCTGCCTTGGAGATATTTCATATTTGAAAGGTGGTACCTTATAAAGCGATTGCATTTGAATATAATAAGTTCAACAGTTTTTGTGGATTGCTCCTAATATTTTGCAAGGTCTTTCAAATGCAAAAAAAAAAAAATCTCTGGAGGCTCCACTGAGATTTCGTCAGATATTGCCAATTTCATGAGCGCATGGTAATTTTTAATTAGGGGTGAAGGGGGGAAACGTTACCCAACAGGAGCGCTTAGAGGATAGTGTTCTCAGTCCATGATATACAAAACTTAGTCTTTCATCATCCTCTTTTAACGACCTCATAATCCCTTGCGGGTTGGAGTCTGGGCAACTGAATGGAGCTGAGTGTTTACTGGCCATATGCCCTCCCTGTTGCCAGTGCGGAGTGTTTTTCAGCAGATATATTCTCAGTGTGCCCAAAGAGAGGAATATCTGCCTCTACTTAGGATCAAACTCAAAGCCTCCCGATTGTGAGGAGAGAGCTCCACCTCTAGGCCACTGCACCACTCACAAAACGTAGTCTTTGTTACAGAAAAAAGCATTAAGAACTGTGGCAGCACAGTGGTTAGAACGCAATATTGCAGGCTAATTCTGCCGACTGCCAGCAGTTCGATACCAGCAGTTGAGTCAGCTCAAGGTTGACTCAGCCTTCCAGTCTTCCGAGATGGGTAAAACCAGATTGTTGGGGGCAATAGGCCGACTCTGTAAAGCGCTTAGAGAGGCCTGTAAAGCACTATGAAGCAGTATACAGGTGCTACAGCTATTAAGTATGGAGTCCTTGGTGCTCCCTGAGTTCCGTTGACTAGGGTTGAAGGTCATCAAAGCATTAAGTGTTGGAGAGAAGTGGAGATGTCTTAAGAAATACCCAGTTCCCAAGTGGGAAAATGGCAGATTGCGTTTGAAGGCATCTTACAGATGATGGTGTCTTTTGCCCGGATTAGTATCTCTTCCTTTTGCTTCCGCAGGACCGTGTCCTCATCACCCGTATCGACTTGGTGTGCCAGGCTGTGCTGTCCGGAAAGTGGCCCTCTCCACAACAGGGCCAGGTAGTGTCCTGCGTTGGCCAGGGAGAAGGCCTGCCCCACTTGCACGGAGAGTACACCACCTCCCCCATTCCTCACATCTGCCCTCTGGCATCACAAGAGGAAAGCACAGCTTCCTTCACCCGCCTCCGACACAGTGGCCAAGAGAAGGAGTTTACCGTGCAGATCAAAGATGTGAGTTCAAGATAGGTCTGGAAGAACAGCATCCATCTCACCCGCACCCACCCACCCAGCTCCCGTGCATGCCAGGACCGAGTCCCTGCGCGAAACCAAATGGCTGTATCGTTAGGGAATTTGAAAAATGGATGAAAATGGAGATTTGGCTGCTAAACAAAGCAGCAAAATCGCCACGTTTCCAACGTTAGACCGTTTTGAAGAGCAGCTGCTAGTGCCCGTTCCCACCCTGAACCTGTTCCCCAGTTCCTCACGGCCTGTGATCATCCTTTTGTAGGCTAGTTTCAGCTCGTCTGGTGAGAATAACAGAATAGCAGAGTTGGAAGGGACATTGAAGGTCTTCTGGTCCAACCCCCTGCTTAGGCAGGAAACCCTATACCCGTGATGGCGAACCTATGGCACGCGTAGCCATATCGGTGGGCATGCGAGCTCAGCTCCTGCGCGCATGTGCATGCCAGCCAGCTGATTTTCGGGCCTTCTGGGCCCACCAGAAGTAGGGAAACAAGCTGTTTCCTGCCTCTGGAGGGCCTCTGGGGGTGGGGGCGTTTTCACACTCCCCAGATTCTGGAGCCTGGGGACAGCAAAAAATGGGCTTTCCAGTCCTACCGGAAGTTAGCAAATGAGCTGTTTCTGGCTTCAGAAGTGGTGGGGAAGGCCGTTTTCGCCCTCCCCAAGTTCCTAGAAAAGCTCTGGAGCCTGGGGGAGAGAGAAAAACGGGCCTTCTGGTCCCACCGGAAGTTGGCAAATGGGCTGTTTTCGGCCTCCGGGGGGGTGGGAAGGCTGTTTTCGCCCTCCCCAGACTCCTAGAAAGGCTCTGGAGCCTGGGAAGAGAGAAAAATGGGCCTATCAGGTCATTGCGTGAGGGAAGCGGGGGGGGGTCGCATGCGTGGTGGTGGGACACATAGAAATATGGGTGTGGGCACCCGCACGCGCGCGACACCCCCCGCCCGCGCTCCCCCTGCTCCTGGCACGCGATGGCAAAAAGGTTAGCCATCACTGCCCTATACCATTTGGTTGTCTAATCTCTTCTTAAAAACCTCCAGTGTTGGAGCACCCATAACTTCTGGACACAGGTTGTTCCACTGGTTGATTGTTCCGTTAAGACAGGGGTGTCAGACTCAAGGCCCACGGGCCGGATCCGGCTCACAGGGTACTTAGAGATGGCCCACGGGGTCAGACTGGAAATAACTCAAGACTGGCCCGCGTTTCCTCCGCGACCAACAATGGGGCGTTTTGGCTGCCAGAGTGCTGCAGGAGGAGGCCGTCCTTGACTCTCATAAGATTATAAAGGGAGGAAAGGTAAAATATTTTACCTTTCAGGCTTGCAGGATTCTGCTACTCTAGGCTACGTCAATAATTTATAGTTCTAGTCTTCCTATGGCCGTGATGGCAAACCTGTGGCACGCATGTCACAGGTGGCACGCGGAGCCGTCTTTGCGGGCGCGCGAGCCATCGCCCAGCTCAGCTCCACCCCGCATGTGCACGTGCCTCCTGACGGCCAGCTGATTTTTGGGTCTCTGCCATGCATGCACGGGGGGGCACATGCAGGAGACGTAGGTGCGGGTGGCTGGGGGTCGTGCGGGGGCAGGGAGCGTGGGGGGGTGCGGCGACACACACCCCACCCCCCGGCGGCCCATTTTTGGTCCCAGGAGGCGACAGGGAGGCCTGCTAGGCCCAAAATGGGGGTGGGTGGGTGACACGCGCATTTCCGGGGGGATGGAGAGCGCGGGGGGTCACACACAGATTGTATTATGGGTGCAGGCACACGCGTGCTGTTGCATGCACACACGCGCACACTTTCGGCACACAACTACAAAAAGGTTAGCCTGTCCTATGTTGTCAGTGTCTTGATCTGGTCTCTCTCGCTCATAGGGGGATCAAGTAAATCAAGTACGTACAGTTGCAAGAAAAAGTATGTGAACCCCTTGGGATTACGTGGAGTTTTGCATGAATTGGTCATAAAATGTGTTCTGAACTTCATCTAAGTCACAACAATAGAAGAACACAGTCTGCTTAAAATAACACTACACAAACATTAGATGTTGCCATGGTTTAATTGAACATAACATGTAAACATTCACAGTGCAGGGAGGAAAAAGTATGTGAACCTTTGGACTTAATAACTGGTTGACCCTCCTTTGGCAGCAATAACCTCAACCAAACGTTTCCTGTAGTTGCAGATCAGACCTGCACAACGATCTGGAGTAATTTTGGACCACTCCTCTTCACAAAACTGTTTCAGTGTAGCAATATTCTTGGGATGTCTGGTGTGAATCGCTCTCTTTAGGTCATGCCACAGCATTTCAATCGGGTTGAGGTCAGGACTCTGACTGGGCCACTCCAGAAGGCGTATTCTGTGCTGTTGAAGCCATTTTTTTTGTTGAATTACTTGTATGCTTTGGGTCATTGCCCTGTTGCATCACCCATCCTCTGCGGAGCTTCAGTTGGCAGACAGATGTTCGTACGTTTTCCTGCAAAATGTCTTGATAAACTCTTGAATTCATGTTCCCATCAATGACAACAATCCATCCAGGCCCTGAGGCAGCAAAGCAGCCCCAAACCATGATGCTCCCTCTGCCATGTTTTACAGTGGGGATGAGGTTTTGATGTTGGTGTGCTGTGCCTTTTTTCTCCACACATAGTGTTGTGTGTTCTTCCCAAACAACTCAATTTTGGTTTCATCTGTCCACAGTATATTTTGCCAGTAGTGCTGTGGAACATCCAGGTGCTCTTTTGCAAACTTCAAACGTGCTGCAATATTTTTTTTGGACAGCAATGGCTTCCTCCGTGGTGTCCTCCCATGTACTCCATTCTTGTTTAATGTTTTCCTTATTGTAGATGTGTCAACAAAAATGTTAGCATGTGCCAGAGATTTCTGTAGGTCTTTAGCTGACACTCTAGGATTCTTGTTTACCTCATGAAGCATTCTGCGCTGTGCTCTTGCAGTCATTTTTACAGGACGACCACGCCTAGGGAGAGTAGCAACAGTGCTAAACTTTCTCCATTTGTAGACAGTCTGTCTTACCGTGGCTTATCAAGGCTTTTGGAGATACTTTTGTAACCCTTTCCAGCTTCATGCAAGTCAACAATTCTTGATCGTAGGTCTTCTGAGAGCTCTTTTCTGCGAGGCATGGTTCACATCACACAGTGCTTCTTGAAACCAGTAAACCCAAAACAGGTGTGTTTTTTTAAAGAGCAGGACAGCTGTCAGCAACACATCCAATATCATCAGACTGATTGGAGTCAAGGTTGGCTCACTCCTGGCTCCAATTAGCTCTTGGAGAAGTCATTAGGCTAGGGGCTCACATACTTTTTCCTCCCTGCACTGTGAATGTTTACATGTTATGTTCAATTAAACCATGGCAACATCTAATGTTTGTGTAGTATTATTTTAAGCAGACTGTGTTCTTCTATTGTGATTTAGATGAAGTTCAGAGCACATTTTATGACCAATTCATGCAAAACTCCACGTAATCCCAAGGGGTTCACATACTTTTTCTTGCAACTGTATTTAAAACAAAATTGTAGAAACGTACGCCTCTCTATTTTTATAAATGTGTAAAGCCACGTGTACGGAGGTGCGGTCTCGTGTCACGTCCCCTGGAAACGCCCACCATAACCACACCCATAACTGTCCCCCCCCCCCCGGGGTTCAAACACAACCCTGATGTGGCCCTCAATGGAATTGAGTTTGACGCGCATGTTAGGAAATTTCTCCTTAGTTCTAGGTTGCTTCTCTCCATCGTTAGTTTCCATCTGTTGCTAAAGACAGAAGTAGAATCTTCTAAGGACCTTACATCAGTGGTGGGTTCCTCCCGGTTTGGCCCGGTTCTCCCGAGCCGGTAGCGGTGACGATAGGTAGACCAGTACCTCTGCTAAATCCTAAATAATTGTCACATGACCATCAAGCCACGCCCACAAAATAAGCCACGCCCACAGAACCGATAGTAACAATGTTTAGAACCCACCCCTTCCCTACATGCCCCCCGCCCCACTCCTTCCAAGCCTGTCTAGAAACTTAGATTATCCTGTGGATAATCAACAGATTTTTGTGCCACCAATTTTACATTATTATTTACCACCCCCTCTCTCAATTCCCACCACCCCATCTGTTGGGAGCTTTTAAGGCTAATTGGGAAGGTGTGCGGGCGGCGGAGGGTGGCGGGCGATGTGGGCTCCCCGAATTCTCCACCCTTGCCCCTAACTCTCCATGCATTTTTCTAGGAAGAAGGAATCAAACTGACTTTCCAAAAGCACAAACTGGTCCCTAATGGCACTGTTCGGGATCGGCCTGCTCTCACCCAGAAGAAAAGTAGCAAGAAAATGGTGGAGGTGAGCGATGGCTGGCTTGTGGGCAGGCGGTACTCGGGAGGAGCGCCCAGAGGCAGCCAGTCCATCAGTCATTGGTGGGGAGCATGTTTGCGGCCCTGGGAATTGAAAGGGAGGAAGGAGGGAGCGCTGGGTTAGAGACCCTAACTTTTCGGCTGGCTTGGTTTTCTCTTTCTTTCTTTCTTTCTTTCTTTTTCTTTCTTTGTCTTTTTCTTTCTTTGTCTTTTTCTTTCTTTCTCTTTCTTTTTTCTTTCTTTCTGTCTCCCACCTTCCTTCCTCCCCTCCCTTTTGTCTTTCTTTTCCTTCCTTCCTTTCTCCCCTTCCTTCCTTCCTCCTCCCTCCCACCCTCTTTTCTTCCTTCCTTCCTTTTTTCTTTCTTCCTCACTCCCTCCTTCCTCCCCCCCTCTTTCTTTTCCTTCCTTTCTTCCTCCCTCCCTCTTCCTTTCCTCCCTCCCCTTCTCTCTCTCTCTCTGTCTCTCTCTCTCTCTCTTTCTTTCTTTCTTTCATCTCAGCTGGAACTGCAGTGTCTGGAAGCACTGAGAGGCCCAGATATCGACCTGGAGGCTCATATCCCAGTGGTGAACAAGACAGACGGGACGCTGCTGGTGGGCGACGCGGCTCCCCGCCGGGCTGATCTCGAAGTGTGGCTGCAAGCCCACCCCGAGTATGCGGTAGATCCTCGCTTCTTGGCTGTAAGTATTTCTTCAGCTAACATGTCTTTGCTCCCCATTTGCAGATGGAGTTGTTGTGACCTAGGCTTCCTGAGTCATTAAAACACAACACACAAGTAGTCCCAAAAACCTCTTTTATTGCAACAGCTGTGAATTACATTCATTCACAACTGAGTCCCAATTAGTTGTAAAAAGTCCTTCGAAAGAAGTCCTTCGGGATAATTGCCAACCTTTATCTCCCTTGACACTCTGCCAAAGACCGACTTGGCAAAGCCACATGGAGTCCAGAATCAAACAGCTGCCGACTGGGAACAGAATTAACGATGTTGCTTTCCTGCAAAGGGCCCATGTGCCTTTGCTCCTCTTTTAAGCCTTAAGGGAGGGGCCAATCATCTCCAGGCCTTACTCCCGAGTCGTCCCTTTTGTTTTAACTGTTCGTGCCTTCTGGCAGCTCTGTGCATGCACACACTAGGAACAGGCTCCTCCTTTTCCTCTGCCTCTCTGATGTCCGACTCTGGAAGCTCCAGAGTCCACGCATCACTCCCAGATGGTCCTGGCCCCATCTCTGCCTTCAATGCAGAGCCCTCGTCCGGGCCTTCCCCAGACTCCAGGACTGGCCCATGTTCTTCCCCAGCCTCCTCACTGTCTGACTCCGCTGCCAGCTCCGCAGGCTGCTGGCGGACCACAACAGGAGTAATCTTCTTCCCTTCCCTGTTGGAAGCCTTTTCTTTCCATCCACAGACATCATTTCTCCCTCCACATCTCCTGTTTTAACCTACTCAGATGTCACCCTACCTTTTCTCTTAAGAAAATGTCTGGCTATTTCATCTTCTCAGTAACTCTTCAAGGCTACAGGGCTGAAATTGAATTGAAACCGGACTAAGAATCTTCAAATCCAGCACAATGATTTACCTTAACCAAATGTTGCAAAGGACCACAATTTGCCTCTTCTGAATGAGACTTTAAATCATCATCATTTAACGACCTCATAATCCCTTGCGGGGTAGAGTCTGGGCAACTGAATGGAGCTAAGTGTTTACTGGCCGGATGCCCTTCCTGTTGCCAATGTGGAGCTTTGTTCAACAGATATATTCTCATTGTGTCGAGAGAGAGAAATATCTGCCTCTACCTAAAATAGAACTCACAGCCTCCAGATTGTGAGGCAAGAGCTCCACTTGTAGCACCACTCTGAATGAGACTTTAAATGTTTGCTTCTAATTACAACGGCTAGTCTTTAAGTCTCAAGAAACCAACATTCTGGCTGAGAATATAACCCCCAAAAAATCTCCAAGAGAGATTAAAGCCTTTTTGAATAGAGAGAGAGGAGGGTACAGGCAGCCCTCCTCAATTTACAACCACAATTGAGCCCAGGCTTTCCATTGCTAAGCAAGGTAGTTTTGCCCCCATTTTACAACCTTTCTTGCCGCATTTGTTAAGTGAATCACCGCAGTCGTTACATTAGTAACACAGATCTTAAGTGAATCTGGCTTCCCCGTTCACATTGCTTGCCGGAAGACCACAAAAGGGGGATCCCATGAACACTACAATGGTCGTAAATATGAGTCAGGTGCCAGGCACCTGAGTTTCGATCACCTGACCGTGGGGATGCTGCAATAGTTATAAGTGTGAGAAATGGTGGTAATTCTCTTTTTTTCAGTCCTGTTTGGCAACCCCGAAGCCACAAAAATGGCCTCAGCTTGATCCGCTTCAGGGTTGGTTTAGCACCTCAGTTGGACAATATGACTGATGACTTGGGAGAAAGGGGAAAACTTTCACTTTTTAATCAGGTGAAAACCGCGGGAACTTTCAGAGTCGGTTTTCACCAGTTGTGCCAATATGATGAAAACTGCGGGAACTTTCAGAGTCGGTTTTCATCAGTTGTGCCAATATGATGTATCCAATAAATTGTTCTTTGAGGAATCTACCTTCCTCGGAGTTCTAATGGGTGCATTACTTGGAGTGCTGACACTGTTGTAACTTCGAACAGTCACAAGACAAATGGTTGTAAGTTGAGAACTACCTGTATGCATCCAATAGAAAGAATTCACATCCTTCTTTGCCTTCCTCTTGCCTTATTTTCTCCTGCGTGGGAGTGCTGGGCTCTCTCTCACCCTACATTCACAGCACCCTGCTAAAAACCCTCATTTCCAAAACAGCTCTAGATGAACACTTATAAAGAGATCTCAAGATCAAAGCTAGCAGCAATTAATCCTTTCCCCCACCCACCCCTCCTGTCTAAGATAGCTGAGAAGAAGCAAGAATGCCTGATGCCCTTAATTTGGGGTTCACTTCAGGGAGAAATGGGTGTAGGGTAACCAAAGGAGAGATGGAAGGAAAAGTGGCAATAAGGAGGTAATATGAAAGAACACAGAGAAAAGTGTGTGAGTTATGAAATTGCAGCCTCGGTAATTCTTAGATTTTGGATTTTTGGGAAATGTATCTTTCTTCCTGTTGCTAGAATTGACCAAAAAAAAAAAGACATTGGCAGCTTTTAGAAGAGAGGGTGACTTTATAACAGGGGTGTCAAACACAATTTCATTGAAGGCTGTATCAGGGCTGTGATTGACCTCGGAGGTGTGGATGAGTGCGGGGGGGTGTGTGTGTGGCAAACTGGGTGGGCATGGCCAGCTTGATGCCACTCCCCAAACTGCTGGCATGTTTCCTCTTCCCACTGGGTAGACCGGGCTGAAGAGACACGGATCGGTCCCTTACATTTTCTAGGACGGCTCCGCAAGCTGGATCTGACCACATCGCAGGCCATGGGCCTTTGTTTGACACCCCTGCTTTATAACATAGCGTATTTTTCGGAGTATAAGACGCACCTTAGTTTTTGGGGAGGAAAATAAGAAAAAAGCTGATTGGCAGGTAGATCGGCCTCCTGGAATACCCCCAATCAGCTGTTCTCAGAGGTGAATTTTAGCAACAGGTTCCTTGGTTGTGAGCTCTGTGCCTTGCTTTTTTTTTTTTGCTTTTTTTCCTGCCTCTGAAAGCCTCTGAAACAGCTTCAGAAAAAAAGCCTCTGAAGCTCTGTTTGGGAGCTTCTTTTCTGAAACTCTGTTTGGGGGCTTTTTTTCTGAAGCTCTGTTTGGGGGCTTCTTTTCTGAAGCTTCGTTTCTGATGCTTTTTTCAGCCTCTGAAACCTCCATTTGAGAAGCTGGGCAGGGCTACATTTGGAGTATAAGATACACTCAGATTTTCACCCTCTTTTTGGGGGGGGGAAGGTGCGTCTTATACTCTGAAAAATACGGCACATGTAATAATGAGTTTTACTCACTGAGCAGTATCTAACTCAACCTATTTTCCCTCCCCTTCTCTCCAGTACATGGAAGAACGCCGGAAGCACAGATGGCCCCGGTTCCCAAAACCTGTTCCGATAGAGCCAAGCTGTCTGGTAGGGCTGGAGAGGATGCAGGTAGCTGGCATTTCTGCCAATGGTAAAAAGGTGATTAAAACGGAGATCCTACAACCATCCTAACGTTTTGGTATAGAAGATGGCTGATGCTTTTCAGGTTTTTCAATAATTTATTTAAAAAATGCTTTTAAGAACTCGATCTTGGATATTATTTGAGGTCTCATGGTGACAACCGGAGCGCACAATGAAGGGGGAGAGGTGGTCAGCAAATAGCAGTGGATAAATCCCCATTCTCTCCTCCGTCAATGGCGGCACCAACACAGATCTATCCATACTTCTAGTCTGCCTATCTTGGAATGCTCAAGTCTTCTGCAATGCTATAATGTTGTTTTACATTTTTAAAAGTTTTAATCATAAAATTATTCAATTTTGATGTAATATATTAATTAAATTCTATACCGCCCAGAGGCTCTCTATGAGGATGATGGGCAGTTAAGAAATTTGATGGTTGGATGGATGGATGCAGTGGTGGGATTCAGCTGGTTCGGGCCATTTCGGGCGAATTGGTAGTTAAATTGCTGCCTGGCTCCGCCCCGCCCTTTCCAGGAATCCCCACGCATCCCATTATGGCTCCCAGGTAAGTGCAGTGAGGCCTCCTAGGAACAAAACGGGGTGCGAAGGGGGGAGCAGTGCGTCCACCCCCGCAGCTCGTTTTTTCTCCCATGGGGGTGCAACAGGCCAAGTGCTGCCTGTCACACCCCCTGGCCACACCCACCATGGCCATGCCCACCCAGCAGGGCAGAGAACCGGTTGTTAAATTAGTTGAATTCCACCATTGAATGGATGGAGAGAGAGAGAGAGAGGTACTTCTTGATTTATGACCACAATTTGGACTGGACATTCCATTGCTAAGTGATGCAGTTGTTAAATGAGTCCCACTCGTTCTCCCTTGCGCTGCTTAGAGA
Organism: Ptyas mucosa; assembly: GCA_012654045.1. Classification (NCBI taxonomy): domain Eukaryota; kingdom Metazoa; phylum Chordata; class Lepidosauria; order Squamata; family Colubridae; genus Ptyas; species Ptyas mucosa. The sequence goes on along the minus strand of WNWU01000374.1, from coordinate 3,644 downwards.
GTCCATTGAGTGGGAGGTTCCTCATCCGATTGGCCTGTTACTGAGTAAGAATTTGCATAAACACACCTCCTCTTCCTGTTAGCCCAGTTCCTTACTCAGTCCGAGCCTCATGCACTTGTTTTTCCTGGAGCTGCACCTTTTGGACTCTCTAAGTGCTGTTAATTACTTCTTTGTGTTGGAATTTGCATTTCTTTGGCAAGGAGCAAGCGAGGGGAGAGATTTCAAGAGCGCTAGCTTCGGCAGCGGCTCAAAGCACTTTCCCTGACCCAGCGTGTGATCGTACGTTACCGGTGGAGGCATTAGGGGCTGTTTCGTCAGCCTCTCGCCTTTTACAATATCCTTGCTGGGGTTGTGGATGGAATTAGAGGCTGGCTTTCTTTTTGGTGCCGTTTTTCTTGGTGTTGCTGCAGAAGGAGTGCGCGTGGGAGGCTGTGTTGCTCAGCCTCGCGCTAAGGGAATGGAGAATAGCCTCGTGGTGCCTTGGCTCAGCTCTTCCCTGTATTGCCTCAAGATAAGATTAAAGGGGGTCGTTTGCATTGATTTTTTGAGTGCTTCTGGGGCTGTTCCGTTGGTCCTGGGGCATTTCTCCCCCTTTTAAATGGTGATTATTGTATTTGTTTACACTGGGGCCTGGGTTTACTCTGCAAGGTTTGGCGCCACTTTCAGAGTAGGACTGTCTCGTCAGTCCTCATCAGAGCCGCCATTTTTACTCCCGCCTTCAGTGCTGAGTCATTGGGCGCCATTTTGTTTCTACTGGGCCTTATGGCATTTTTTATTTTATTTGCTTGTCTGATTATTTACTATTGCCTTCCTGCATATTTATTAACTGCCCTAATATTCCCTGTCTTTTTCAGGTATTTTGGGGGCAAGGATAGAGTGATTCTTCTGATTGTCAGTACTGCTTACTGATATCTAGTCATGGCAGAAAGCACCCATTCTACTAGAAGCTCCAAAGCTTCATCTCAGCATAAGAGAGGATCCAAATCCATCTCTCCCTCTACCTCTTCTGCCTCTCCTTCTGCTGCTGCAGAGAAGGATGCCCAGAGAAGACACAGGGCCCTCAATAAGCAGTTTGATAAAGCTAAAACCCAGGCCCAAGCCATTGTGCATTCACCTCCCTCTGTCTTACCTCTTCCGCTTGATCTCATTCCAGAACAGTCTCCAGAGCCGCCTAACATTCAGGATTCCTCTTCTTGGTCTCCAAACGTCGATTCCTCAGCTCAGGGTGACCAGGCTATGGTGAGAGAGGTTTTTACGCAGGGAACTGAGGTCTCCTCGCCTGCTAGCATTCAGCCCTCTGCCACATTTACACCTACAGCGGCCGGGCTCCGCCGTCCAGAAGGTCAGTCCTTTTCCATGCCTCAGGAGATGTGTGACATGATAGCCCAGTCGGTGGCTAGAGGTATTGAATCCGTCTTCTCACAAAGAGGTATTTTGGCTCCTTCCTCTGTGCCAGCCCCATCCAGACCTTCCTCAGGATCTCCTCCACTTTTGACCCAGGAGGCTCCTGCTCCCTCCCGGTCTCCTTCTCATTCGCATCGCAGTGACCGGTCCTATATTGACGATGATGAGAACTTGGATTTCTGTCTTTCTGAGGATGAGGAGGATCCCTCTTCCAGCAGTTCTCCTTCCACAGGGCTTTTTCGTCACGAGATGTTCAAAACTCTACTACACAAAGCCAAGGTCACCGCTAACATGGGTCTGATTCAGCCTCCACCGGTTCCTGCTTCGGAGTCTTCTGATTCTAACGCTAATTTTTTTACCGAACGTGTTGCCCAACAGGACACGGTTCCTTCTCCTAAGCTTTTTGTGGACACTGTTCAGCGCCAATGGTCATAGCCTGGCTCCATTTCCAACCCCAGCGGTTTGGATAAGAAGCTATACACTGTGGAGCAGGAGTTTGAAGATCTTTTGAAACTTCCTGTCATTGATCCTCCCATGGCCAGCCTGACTTCCCCCAGCATCCTTCCATCTGATGCGGCTGAGGGCCTTCGCACAGAGGACAAAAGCTGAAATATCCACACTTAAGACCCATCTGGCATCTGCATGGGCCATCAAATCGGCTACAGCGGCTTCCTTTTTCGCCAGGACTTCTCTCATCTGGCTGAAACTGTTTCGTGAGGCATTAGATCCCATGTTGGTGGAGGGTAGGGACAAGAAGAAGGTCCTTCCCCTTTCTTCCAGACGATACGACAGACGGTCGCGTATTGGTCATTTTGGTCAGCCTCCCGACAGACCCCAGGAACGCCAACCCTACAGGGATCGTGGCCGCCAATCCCAGGGCAGGCGCCCCTTCAGAGGATCCGGGTTTCGACCCTATTGCAGAAAGTAACAGCGTGCCTCATCTGCATCCCATTGGTGGTCGGCTCGTGCACTTCGCTGATGTCCGGCGCTCCACGACCACTGACGCATGGGCCATTCAGACGGTGTCCATTGGGGTCACCTTGGAATTCGTTTCTACCCCCCCCACGCAGATTTATCCAACCTTCCAAGAGGGCCTCGATGGAAGCTGAGATTCTGCATCTTCTCTCCATTCGGGCCATTGAACCAGTCCCCACAGAACAGCAGGGCTCTGGGTTCTATTCCATTCCGTTTCTTGTTCCAAAAAAATCAGGGGGTTATAGGGACATTTTGGGCCTGAAGCGCCTGAACATTAATATTCGTTATAGGTGCTTTAAAATGCATACCCTCCATTCCATCCTGAGTGGCATTAGACTGGGGGACTTTTTGTCGTATATTGATCTCCGGGAGGCCTATTTACATGTTTCCGTTATGTTTTCCCATAGGAGGTTTCTTAGGTTTTGTTATGGGCACGCACATTATCAATATAGAGCCATGCCCTTTGGTCTTTCCTCAGCTCCCCGTATTTTTACTAAACTTTTAGACGTAGTAGCGGCCCCCTTGCGTTCCTTCCCTATCAGACTGCAGTGCTATTTGGACGATATTCTTATTCAGTCTCCCTCGTTTCAACAGGCCCAGGAGGATCTTCGGCTCACCATCGAAGCCATACAGCAACACGGTTTCACCGTGAACTGGGAGAAGAGCCAGCTGAGCCCTTCCACAGACTTGGTTCACCTGGGAGCCCGCATCAATACATCGTCAGGTCAGGTATTCTTGTCGCAGGAACGGCGTCACAACATCAGGTCCACGATCAGGCAGGTCAGGGCACTTTGCAGGGTTCCGCTTCTCCGGCTCTCCCAGTTGCTGGGACAGATGATTTCGTGCCTGTCCATCGTTCCCTAGGCAAGGCTGCACTCAAGACCCCTTCAATGGCTCTTACTTCCAAGCCAAAAGGCAGGAAACAGCAACTCATCCATTCGGATCAAGATGCCCCCCCAGGGTCCTCAAGTCGTTGCTATGGTGGACTTCTCCGGCCTTGGAGAAGGGGTCCCCTCTGCTCGAACCGCACCACCTGGTGATCACCACGGATGCCAGTCTGGTGGGCTGGGGGGCCCACTTCAACTCCCAGTTCACTCAGGGACGTTGGACAGCCAACGATCTCCGCAACGACATCAATTGGCTGGAGTTGCGGGCGGCCCATCTGGCTCTCTGTCATTTTCAGAGCCACCTGTCCGGGCATCACGTTGTTCTTCGGACGGACAATGTCACGGCAAAAGCCCATGTGAATCGCCAGGGCGGCACCC
>WNWU01000373.1:204539-239307 GCA_012654045.1 Ptyas mucosa | reverse complement strand
AAGTCACCCAGTTGGGTTTTATGCCTAAGGCGGGACTAGAACTCACCATCTCCTGATGATTGGCCCAAAGTCATCCAGACAGCTTTCATGCCTAAAGCGGGACTAGAACTCACGGCCTCCTACTTTCTAACCTGGTGTCCTAACCACTAGGCTAAACTGGCTCTCGATTTTTGGAGACCCATTTCTGACGCGTTATTACGAGCCGTTTATTATTTCCAACAGGCTGAGGAATCTGGTCTCTTAACCCTCCCAGCTGCTCCACCGTGCAGAAAGAAACACTTCCCGTTCAACTCTGTTACCCAGATACGACGGGTTCGTGCCAGGCGGTCAGACTTACTAGATTCCTTCACCTTCTTGTACACAAAGTACACCACGATCCCAATCAGCGACAAGGCCACCGCTGCGCCAATGGCTATCCCGGTTAACTGTGGAAAGAAAGTGAGATAGCAAAAGTTCATCTTCAACCGTAGGTAAACATGGAGTGTCTTTGACGCTCTCCGAGCTCGGTAGTTTTCTTCCGGACGTTTCATGACCCAACGAGATCACATCATCCGTGCTAGAAAGGAGTGGGGTTTGCTCTGCTTATATAAAAGGATGCAAGTGACCACCTATCTGCAAGGAGTATAAATCCTTCCCTTCCCCACCATCCAGTCAGAGCTGAAGAAGCTTCTAGGATGAGAAGGGAAACGTCTTCAAAGAAAAACTAAGAAGTCCAGTTGCCTCTTGAAAAAAGCACTTTTGGGACAACCATGACCTGAATGATGGAGAATCTCCATAGACATTCTAGTTACCCTATATACTGTTTCTTTTAGCACTGATGATGTTACCTAGTTGGGTCATGAAATGTCTGCAAGAAAACCACCAAGCTCAGAGAGCACCAAGGACCCCACAGTTCAACCTGAGCTACCAATAGTCTCTTATCAAACCTAAAGATGCCCAAAGCCCAGTGGTGAGATTCAATTTTTTTTTACTACTGGTTCTGTGGGCGTGGCTTGGTGGGTGTGGCATGGCTTGGTGGGCGTGGCAGGGGAAGGATCCCGTAAAATCTCCCATTCCCTCCCCAATCCAGGGGAAGGATACTGCAAAATCCTCATTTCCTCCCAATCAGCTGGGACTCGGAAGGCAGAGAATAGATGGGGGTGGGGCCAGTCAGAGGTGGTGTTTACCGGTTCTCCAAACTACTCGAAATTTCCACTACCGGTTCTCCGAACTACTCAAAATTTCCACTACCGGTTCTCTGAACTACTCAAAATTTCCGCTACCGGTTCTCCGAACTACTCAAAATTTCCACTACCGGTTCTCCGAACTACTCAAAATTTCCGCTACCGGTTCTCCGAACTACTCAAAATTTCCGCTACTGGTTCTCCGAACTACTCAAAATTTCCACTACCGGTTCTCCAAACTACTCAAAATTTCCGCTACCGGTTCTCCGAACTACTCAAAATTTCCGCTACCGGTTCTCCGAACTACTCAAAATTTCCGCTACTGGTTCTCCAAACTACTCAAAATTTCCACTACCAGTTCTCCAGAACTGGTCAGAACCTGCTGAAACTCATCTCTTATTCCTATATTATATGGTAAGAACAGCTGGGGAGAAATAATAGATCTCCAGTCCCAGGCAATAGCTTGACCGCCCCAATATCTGAGCTTCCATCAGCAACTTCCAGTCATATGGAGAAGTTGTGATATCAATGTCATTTTATTGGTCAATTGACTGAAATAAAGTTTCAGATATTTGCCACTACTGCAAATAAAGTTTCTTTCTGTCTTCTATCTTCTTGCGTCTCTTTCCATTCCTTCCAAGTTTGGCATTTCTCTTTATTACAGAACCGGTAGTAAAAAATTTTGAAACCCACCACTGCTAGGGAGGTTTGCTAAGTGACTGGTCATAAATCGAGGAGTACCTGTGTTGGGTTAGTAGTTTAATAAACTCCTATTCTGGAGCAACCAAGAATCAATGCTACAGATTTAAACCAGGAGAAAAATGAGCATCTCTATCGCTTCCAAACAGCAAAAGCAAAAAAAAAAAACAAAAAACAAACAACAAACTTATAAATTCATCATCACTCCAGTGCTCAGCTTACAACAGAGGCTCTTCTCTCTTCTTATGCAGTTTTGAAGGCCACACTATTCTCTTTTACATGTATTGAGTCAATAGATTTAAAATTTGAAATATTCACAATGACTAAATCGCTCTTTACATTAATGCATTCATAAATCACATTTATACGTGATCTTATGCCGTTTTGGAGGCCACGGCATTCTTTTTACAGACAGGACCAAAGCCTTGGCGACTTCATGACTACTCGGGAGTAACCAGAATGTGCAGATTCCTGGGCCGCATGAATAAACTGCCATTTCCAGGTCTGATTAGGACATGACTAACCAGACATCATCACTTCAACATTTATTACAGCCGTAATAATCCTCTAATTTTGGTTAGAAGGGAAGGAAATGCGAACAGGGAAATTGGGTGTGATATAAAAACAGGTGTTCCTTGTCTCGTAATATAATTGTTTCCTCTTGGTCTTTTAGTTCCATTGTTAATTTATCTGCTTCTGTACATTCTAGCACCTTTTTTTATGATCATCGTATTTGATGGAGCAAATCTGTGTTTCCAATTTTGTGCAAATGAAATTCTGGCGGCCGTAATTATGTGAAGTATAAGATAATATATTTCTTTCCTAATCTTCTCTTTTATAATTCCCAATAAAAATAGTTTGGGTTTCATAGCAATCCCCATTTCCTCTAACCATTTTTGGATTTTTAACGAATATGCCTTTGCTTTGGGACATGTCCGCCACATGTGGAAATATGTCCCATGTTGATGATTGCATTTCCAGCAATTTGGTGCATTTTGGGGGGATATCTTGGCCAATCTCGCTGGGGGTATAACTGGTTGGAGAAAGAATCCAAAATTAATGTATAAATGTATAAGCGTAAGAGAAGATATTAGAGAAGAGAGAAATAATTATTGTGCAATAGATAAGTATAAATTGTAGTGAATATACAACTTAGTAAGTAATATATAAAATGTATGTGTATATAGTTGGTTAAAAAGAGAAAATAGATATTATCAAAGATGCTGGTATCGGAAAGCTGTAAAAATGTAACAAGGATGTTAAAAATGTAAATGTTGAATAAAAATTACTTTAAAAAAAAAACAGAACAGATGTTCCTGCTTGGAGCAGACACGTCAATGAGAAGTCTTGTTTCAAATGTTCCCCAAAATTTTCCCCAAACATTACCATAGTTGTCTGAATCCTTTCTTCTACAAATTGGAGAACTCGAGTTCGTAGGTCGGAGCTTGTTAAGAGGCTGACCTAAAGGATAAAAAAACAAAGGTATAAACTACAGTACGTTGGAGGGGAATCAACATTTTCTCCCCAAAGACTTAGAGAAGACTTTCCACTTTTGAAAACTGACTGAAGCTCGGAAAGGAAAACAACGGAACAATTCTTCTAAAGAGCATCCCTGATTTTTCCAGCCAATGATTTAAATCTCCACTTCAAACTCCATGCTGATGGTTTCCATCTTCGCATCAAGAGACGAAAATCTCCTAAACATTTCCAACAGAGCTGTTTCTCTTTATAAATCATCAAGGTTTGAGGTTTGGGGTTTTGTTTTCCTCCCAAGTAGAATTTGGACCGTTTCATATAAATTGTACCTGTGTTACGATGGATCTGTGCCAAGATTGCCCTACGCGGAAGCAAGAGAGAAAAATCAGTCTTCAAACACCCAGCTTGGCATCCTTTGAAAAACTCTGGCTGCTTTGTTTGAAAGACCCAAAAACCATTTCAGAACCAAACCCAAAGGTTTGACAGCAGACAAACACACACCCTTAACTTTCAAGGGTGGTTTGTGTAGGACTAAGAGCTGACTGGACAAGCAATGCCATCTAATGGTGGAGGACAAAAGAAAAATTATGCAATTAAGGTTCTGCTTTTTAAGATCCAAGCAGTTAAACAAATGGCAAAAACCAGCCATGCAAAACTTTATTTCTGTTCACAAAGCGATACACAGGACAAGCGCATTATTCTCTCCAAAGGGAAGCTCAGAAAGCAACACACAGACGCACATTTCAGGTTTGCTGATTTGTAGGTTTACTGACACATAGAGTCACCGTTGGGAGGCATGACTCAATTTTAAACTGTTATCATTTCGTGGCTGACCAAGACTTTTACAATTCAAACAAGGGCGCTGGCCAGAAAGAGCTTCCACACTAATCAAACAACCAGGAGAAAGGAGAAAATAAAATACAGCTAATTAATTCTACCATTTGCGACCACAATTGAGCCTAAACGTCCCTGTTAAGTGAATTTTGCCGTTTTCGCCCGCCCCAGGCTCCAAGAAAGGCCCTGGAGCCTGGAGAGGGTGAAAAACAGGCCTACCGGGCCCATTATGCCATCGCATGCCAAAAGCGCGGGGAGCGTGGCGGGGTTGCGTGCGCATGCGCGGGGGGGGGGGGCGAAACCCATTGCATTGGATGGGGGTTGGACTAGATGACCTCCAAGGTCCCTTCCAACTCCCTTAAATCTGTAAATCTGTAGAAGCAGGGGGAGAGGGATGCAAATAACCAGCAATTATATATCCTATTTCGGCTGAATTGTGGAGCACGAGAGAGGTTAGCAGGCAGCGTACAAAGAATTCGCAGGAAAAGTGGGCTTCGAATTAATGGAGATAAATTAAAAATTGAGACCAGTTACTCTGGAAGTTCAGCAAGGGATAAAGAACAAGAAGCAAGTATCCATCCAAAAATATTGTAACGAAAATGCTTTTTGTTTTTTTTTTTCCTTCTTCCCCCCCAAGGATACAAGTTAAAATTTTGGCAAACAAAGCAAGCAGGAATGCTTAGACACTATGTTTCTGTTTAAAAATACAGTATATATTATTCATTCCATGTGGAAACAAAGACATAATAAATAGGCAACCCAGAAGGAAAATTCATTTGCTCGTGTGGGGAGGATTACCCAACAGTGGAAGAAACAGGAATGCTTTTCTCGCAAATTATATAAATTTAATAAATAAATGAATAAAGAAAGAAATAAAGAATGAAGGAGGGAGTTGTACAGCTCGTCCTCGACTTACAACAGCTCCTTTAGTGACCAAAGTTACAGAGGCACTGAAAAAAAGCGACTTATGGCCATTTTCCACGCCTACGATGATTGCGTGATCAAAATCCAGCCACTTGGCAACTGGTTCCTATGTATGACGGTCGCGGGATCCCGTGGGGAGGGACCCTCTTTTGCGACCTTCGGGCAAGCAAAGTCAGCGGGGAAGTTGGATTTGCTTAACGACCATCTTCCTAATTTAACAACCGCTCAACAACCGTGGCGAGAAAAGTCGTAAAATGGTTGCAAAACGAATTTCCCACTTAGCAACTTAATTTTTGGCCTCAATTCTGGTTGTAAGTCAAGGACTACTGGTATGTTTTTCCCCCACTCCATGACAAATAAATGCAATCAAATCACACCAGTCCGTACACACAATCATTAACAACACATCACTTTGCAGATTGTGGTTTTTTTTAATCACAATCCCAAACCCATTGCAACACAACTTAAAAACTTCTTTTTAAAAAATAAAAGACCCAACACAAATATTCAAATACATGTGGAAAGAAAGCCAAGCACTGAAAATTCATAAGCAGAGGAAGTTAAATAGATTTTAAAAATTAGAATTAGGGGGAATATTGTTATACATGTTTTTGTATAACATATTTAAAGTGATCGTCAGAGGTTAAGATTAGATCTTGAAAAAGGATATTAGATATGCTCAAGGACGTCATGACTATTAAAAGGACATAGTCAATACTGATTCATTGAAAAATGAAGGAATATGCGCTGATATTAATATATACAACAACACTAGATTATGCTCATTTGATTAATGTAGTAATTCTTTATTTGTATTAATATGGGTTTTGTACCAAAAGGAACGATACTCAGATGCCACACTGTCCAGGCAATGATATTGATGATATTGCTGTATGTTTAAAAATTAAAAAAAAACTTTACCCCCCAAAAAAGAGGATGGGAATGTGTGAAGGGAGATTCTGATATTAACCATGTTTTTATTGGAAGCAGGATTGAACGATTCAACCCCGCATAACCAAGAAGACTGAAATTGACACCGCTCCGGCTGGGAATCTTAGGAGTCGTAGTCCCATCGTTTTCCCCATTTTATTTACAGTCCCAGACCGCACAACTTAAAAAGAACAAGTCGCTTTTAAAAGACCAATAAAACTATGGGGGGGGGGGAAAGTGGGGGGGGACCCCAAATCTGAAATAATTCATAATCAGAGGGAGATAACCAGGATAGAAATGTCTTAAGGGAAACCCTGGCATTAAACCATGTTTGCTGGAACACGGATGGATTGATTTAACCCCAATTGCCCCCTTGGTCACCCTGCCAGGCATGTCCAACATGACTGAAATTATGAATTACAGAAGAGCAGAGTTCCCTGGAGGTCTTCTAGTCCAACCCCTTGCTCAAGCAGGAGACCCTATCTTCCATTCTGGGCAAATTCACTCCAACTCAGGGCTGGGAACGCTGGGAGTTGTAGTCCCAGCCCTTTGGGAGAGCGGCCCCGCTTCCCAATCGAGCCTTCTTGGCTGAGAGGAATCTGCTGCACCAGTCTACACCCAACTGGGGATGTTGGGTGTTGTAGTCCCATTGTTTTTCCCATTTTATTGACCGTCCCAACAAACCATTACCACACACAACTTCAAAGGAGCAAGCCACCATTAAACCACCAATAAAGGTGAAGGCGAAAGTTAATACAAGCGTTAGAATACAGGTGGGGTGGGGTGGGGAGGCCCAAATCTGAAATAATTCATGATCAGAGAGAAATAAAAGAGGACAGAAGGGGGAACCCTGGCATTAAACCAGGTTTGCTAGAACCAGGATTGATTTCAGCCCAATTGCCCCCCCCCCCAGGTCCCACCCTGCCTGGCATGTCCCACAAGGCTGAAATGACAGAACAGCAGAATTAGAAAGGGACCCTGGAGGTCGTCTAGTCCAACCCCGCAGCTCATGTAGGAGACACCCCCCCCATCTACCCCATTCTGGGAAATCCACTCCAACCCAGGGCTGGGGATGCTGGGCGTTGTAGTCCCACCTTCCCCAACCCAGCCTTCCTGGCTGAGAGGATCCCGCTCTACCCCCCACTCTCTCCCTGGCTGGGGATGCTAGTAGTTGTAGTCCTCCCCTTCCTCAACCCAGCTTTCCTGGCCGACAGGACCCCACTCTAAACCTCCCCTACTCGTCAGCTGGGGATACTGGGAGTTGTAGTCCCCCCTTCCCAATCCAGCTTTCCTGGCCGACAGGACCCCACTCTAAACCTCCCCTACTCCCCAGCTGGGGCTGCTGGGAGTTGTAGTCCCCCCTTCCTCAATTCAGCTTTCCTGGCTGAGAGGACCCCGCTCTAACCCCCCCTACTCCCCGGCTGGGGCTGCTGGGAGTTGTAGTCCAGGCGTCCCAGGGGCTTGTGGGGAGCCCCTGGGCGCGGAGAGGCGGCCCTACCTGGGGGTCGGAGGGCGAGGCTCCCGCGTCCTCCATGGCCGGGACGGAGAGAGGGAGGGACGGAGGGAGGAGGAGGGAGGGGGCGGCGGCGGCGCTGCTAACGGCTGCCCGGCTCAGGGGTCATTCTTGAGGGGGCGGGGCGAAGGCGGGGCGGGGCGGGGACTTCCCACACATACACACACAAACCCCGCCCACCCGCGTCACTTCCACCTGTCAGGGGGTGCCCTGAGGGAGCAGCCTTCTTCCAGGTGGGGCCCCGCCGCTCCCATCCTCCCCGCCCGGGATGGGTGCGGTAGTCGCCCAAGCCTGGAGATACAGCAGCTAAGGAAACGTCATGGCGGAGGAATGAGACTGGTGGCTTTCATCATACGCAGCAACAGAGGCGGAAGGGACCCTGGAGGTCATCTAGTCCAACCCCCTCCTTCCTCACGCAGGAGGCCTGCCCTAGTAGTCCCCCCCCCCCTTTCCTCCACCGGCGGAGTGGGGGGGAGGGAGGGAGGGAGGCAACTCCCATAATCCCCCAGCCCGTCCCGGGAGTCCCAAAGCCTGGAAGAATAGCGTGGACTACAGCACAATACAATACAATACGGAATACAATACATAAGAGAATACGGTACAATACATAATAGGATACAATACAATACAATACATAATACAGTAGAATACATAAAAGAATACCATAGAATACATAAAAGAATACAAGAGAATACATAAAATACAATACATAAATCAATAAATAATAGAATACCATAGAATACATCATAGAATACAAAACAACACATAACAGAATACAATAGAATACATACTAGGATACATAATAGGATACAATAGAATACATAACAGTACAATAATACAATAGAATACATAAAAGAATACAATACATAATACAATAGAATAATAGAATACCATAGAATACATAATAGAATACAAAACAACACATAACATAACAGAATACAATACATAATACAATAGAATACATAATAGAATATAATACAATACAAAATTGCAAAATGCAAAACGACACATAACAGAATACAATACATTACATAATACAATGGAATACAGTACAATACAATAAATAACAATGCAATACGTACGAGAATACAAAACATAAGAGAACACAATACAAGACACGAGAATACGGTACAATACAGAGAATTGAATTGAATTTAGAAATGGGAATAATTGCAATAATACTAGAAATAGAATAACGAGAGTTGGAAGGGACCTTGGAGGTCTTCTAGTCCAACCCCCTGCTCAGGCAGAAAACCCTACACCATTGCAGACACATAGCTGTGCAATTTCTTCTTGCAAACTTCCAGTGTTGAAATTTTCAGTGTCCAAAGATGGTCGACCTCGCAGGGTTGTTGTACTGTTCCTCCCAATGTGGGCTATTTTAAGTACAATTAGAATTGCCCATCATCCCCACCCAGTAGCAGCCCGGTTGTTGAAGTCCCTCTGGAGGGGTGGCTGCGGACTATAAACGGGCTATAAAAAACCAATAAAGGCGGAATAAAAATATAATTGATAATAAAAGGCGGGTTATAAATTAAAAGTAAATTTTAAATATATATATATGTATATCTATTCGCATCAGCCGCATCTCTCTTCACTTTTTCGTAGCTCTACGCTCACGGGCTTCCCCGGCCGAGCAGGAGGAATCCCGAACCGAACTCCCAATCAGGAGACATTCCCCGCAGTGGGCGTGACCAACGGCAAAAAAAACAAAACAAACCCGGCCTCTTGTATCCGATTGGTTCAAACCCCGCCCTATCCGAACGGGTCTTGAGTACGGGAGAGACGGATTGGTTGGGACAATCCGGACGGCCCAATCGCAAGCGGCGATGTTGCGGAGGTGAGGGCCTGCTGAAGCCTTTCCGCAATAGTTCGCCATGGGTCTCCTGAGCGAGGTGACGCGAGGCCTGGTCCGGGGCGCCGACCGTATGTCGGCCTGGACGAGCAAGCGGGGCCCGCGGACCTTCTTCAAGAGCCGCGGCTGCAAAGTCTTCGGCTACATCACGTCGAGCCGCAAGTTCCGCCTGGTGAAGGACCAAGTGCCGGTGCTGATGGTGCCTGACCTGACGGGCTTCAAGCTCAAGCCCTACGTCTCCTACCGGGCGCCCGCGGGCAGCGAGCCCCCCTTGACCGCCCGCGCTCTCTTCCAGCGGACCGCCGCGCCTCTCATCGAGAAGGACATCAAGGAAGGCTCCTTCGACCCCGACGCCCTGGAGAAGTACGGCTTCGAGAACAGCCAGGAGGGGAAGCTTTTCAGGCTCTTCCCCAAGAACTTCGTGCGCTAGTGGGCGGAAGGAACGGAAGAAAAAGGGGAAAAAAAGAAAAGAAAGGAAAAGGAAGAAAAGAAAGAAAAAGGAAAGAGAGAAAAAGAAGAAAAAGAAAACATACACACACACTCCCAGTGGAGACAAATTGTCCCCCAGGACTGCAACTTTATTGAAGCCCTTTCAAATACAGGATCGAAAGCAGAGAGAAAAAAAGGAATTTATTGAAAGCAGACGAAAGAGATATAATTTCCTGGAAGAAGAGAGCGGGAAAGACAATTTTTTGGGAAGAAAAGAGAATTTCCTGGAAGAAGAGAGGGGGAAAGAACAATTTTTTGGGAAGAAAAGAGACAATTTCCTGGAAGAAGAGAGGGGAAAAGACATTTTTTTGGAAGAGGGGAAAAGACTATTTCCTGGAGGAAGGGGGGGAGGACAATTTCCTGGAAGAAAAGACACAATTTCCTGAAAGAGGGAGGGGAAAAAGACAATTTATTGGCAGAAGAAGGGGAAAATTTCCTGGAAGAAGAGGGAGGAAAAAACAGAACATATTTCCTGGAAGAAAAGACACGGTTTCCTGGAAGAAGAGAGGACAAAAGTTTCTCGGACTTATGGAACAGATGATTTTGGGGGGGAGGAGGGTTAAGAATAAAAGAGAATGCAGTTGTTATACCTCCCTGCCTGGGAAGTGTTGATGTTTCTGCTTTGAAACTTGTGTCCGGAAACAAAAAAGCCTTCAATATATTTGTTTCTCTGCGGAGTTGTTGATGGGTCTCTGTTCAAAGAAAAAAACGCCTGGGAAGAGGTCTTGCAAAGGGTGGGGAAATGCAGATTACTAAAATGATGGGGATTCTGGCTATGGGGTTTGGGTACTGAATTTGGTGGGGAGGAAGGGCTCCTGTTTTCTGCACTGCTTAGATTTAAATTAAAAAATGAAATGATCCTTTTCACAAAAGTAAAAAAAAATAAAATACAGGGATTAGCATACCTTAAGAGCTCTCATATGTTCAGGGAATGAACTACAATTCTTAAACCTGACTTGGTCCTTAGCTATGATTTCCTCAATTGGTTATATCAGGGGTCAGCAACCTGCGGCTCTGGAGCCGCATGTGGCTCTTTCGCCCCTCTGCTGCAGCTCCATCACTCAAAATATGCATCACAACCGCCAATGTGTGACACCCACCGGCATTTATTGAGCTTTTCAACCCCCGGTAGGCCAACCATGGGTAAATCCAAGAAAAATTTCAGAAGAAAACAGAACATTTAATTCAACTACATATGCTAGTTTTGTGGCCGATCAAAGAAATAGTCAGGCACGGGAAGGGTTTTGTGGCTCCCAGTGTTTTCTTTTCTGTGGGAAATGGGTCCAAATGGCTCTTTGAGTGGTTTAAGGTTGCAGACCCCTGGGTTATATCGTTTAAACTAGCAAGCTCTTGCATAGACACTCCCTAGCAGTTGCAATTCTAGAAATTCTTATTGGAAACTATTCTTACCAATACTGCCTCCAGTTTTACAAAACTTAGTCCACCTGTACGATATTCTTACCTGTTGACTGTATGACTTCCTTCTTTGAGCAAAATGCACCGCTTTCAAAACAGACTTAAGCTTGGCTGGATACATTCCTTATATAAAACAACCATTCTCTACATAGGCAAATTTGGCCCAGTCCAAAATAGTTTTTGACGCAAGCTTTGACACTTGTAACTCTTAACGTCCCACCAATATACCGTAGCTTAAATAAAAAGGACCGTGGATCTTAAAAAACATTTTATTGTAAAAAAGATCAAAAATATATTTTAGTTGAAAGGTGCTTTACAATGCCAATGAGCACGTTGGTATGAAAACGCCATAATTTATAGTACCCCAGATTATAAATAGGCCCTTTGATGAGGCCATTCTACGCCACAAAAGAGCTTGTGCTTGGATTTCAAGAATATATCTTTGTGATTATCACTGGTTGCCGTTTTTAATTTCAGTCTCTTTCCCAAGCTTGAATAAAACTTCAGGTTCCCTATTTCTTTTTTTTTTGGGGGGGGGGGGGGAGAAGGTGAGCCAAATGGCACTCCCATGTTAAAGCTGGTGGTTGAGAATCAAATTTTAGGGGAAAAGTGGAATTAACAGGAAACGGGAGAACCTGAACAATCTTATTTCTGCAGTACAAAAAAAGCTGTTGGAAAGGACCAACGTAAGATCCTTCAAAACTCACGGCCACTGGGGGATCCCAGCAGTAATATAAAAACAAGAGAATATTGGTAGCTCGGAATTGAACTGCGGGGTCCTTGATGCTCTCTGAGACTGATGGTTTTCTTGCAGATGTTTCATTACCAAACTAGGTACCAAAGTACCGAATAAGTTTCCTATTTATATTCAGTAGCTTACCTTATAACTAGCACCCGGCATCCAATATCCAAATTAACACTAGACGGAGAAGGAGAAAACAATACCCTACTCAAGAACTACCGAGGAGAAAACCACACCTCCGCTGAGACCGAAAGGAGAAGCTACTGTATGTAAACAGGGAGCAAACACCACACTCATTAGCACTGATGATGTTACCTAGTTGAGTCATGAGACGTCTGCAAGAAAACAACCCAGCTCAGAAGAATCCCGAGAACCCTTTAGTCCTCTTCCTTCCTCCACACAGCAGACTGCACTCCCTCCTAGTTTTGATAATGTTACGAAACGTCTGCAAGTCAACGACGGAAGTTCAGACTTCACACTTCAACTCTGAGCTACAGATATTCCCTTCAGCCGAAAGTCATCCATCCAACGTGTTTCTTCCCCCTGCGGATAGAGAAGTTTAAAAAAAGAAAAAGAAAAAGGCAGAACTCCCATCCACAAACCCGACAGTGGGTTTAAGCCAGAGGGGAACTCTGGCTGACCTCCCACTTCCAAACGTGTAGAACGTTGTCATAAAAGGAGCACGTTGCTAAGAGGCTGGTCTCCCTTTGGGTTTTGGCTGCTTGGACATCCCCATCGGCTTTGGTATCCGGAGCTCTTCCGTCCCCAGAAGGTCCCTGTGGGGCCAAGGCGCCTTCCGCTCGGGATAGAGAGGCGGGAGGTGGATTCTCTTCCTCCTCCAGCAGCACATCGAAGGTGGCTGTGGGAGATTCATAAATGATCTTGAGGCTCTGCCCTTTCAGGTCCTCCCGGCCGGCTCTTTGGTCCTCCTGAATCGTCAGCATCGCCGTAGACGTCTCCAAAGAGTCATTCAGGGGAAACCTGGACCAATCGGCTCCATAAGCCAAAGAATTGTGCAAGGCATAGGATGAAAGGATGGTGCATTTCTCCTGGCTCTCTTCTAACAGGGGGACAGAAAGAAAGTACGGCTGTGGCACCTGGACATAATGATATTCCTTATTCAGGTAAATGAGGTGAGGGAAATGTATGTTTTTATTCTATTTTATGTTTGTTTGGTTTTTGGGTATCCCATCTTTAAAAGGGACGGGGTGGCTCAGCGGCTAACAGGGTGCCAGGAGGAGACTCTATGGTGAGGGAACCGG
Source organism: Ptyas mucosa (assembly GCA_012654045.1). Lineage (NCBI taxonomy): Eukaryota > Metazoa > Chordata > Lepidosauria > Squamata > Colubridae > Ptyas > Ptyas mucosa. The sequence continues at coordinate 226,004 of WNWU01000373.1, read as the reverse complement.
ACTTCCGGTCAGCTCCAGAATCGAACGGGGGGCTTCCGGTTAGGACCTTTGTGGCTCTTTTGAGCGTTTTAAGGTTGCCGACCCCTGTCCTAAGCCAAGGCCCGTCTTCTGTAGTTGGAAACTACTACAGCTGCAGTCAGTCGTGACGTAGGTGTATGTGGCTTCCTCAAATCGAAAACACTCACCTAAACCATTTGGACAATTGAGGATTACAAAGCCGTTGTGCATACAGGCAGCCAGCAGCAACTGCTCCTGCGACGGGTGCCATTTTAAGCGCCAGACGCCGCCTTCCACGTGGGTGTCGGCCAGGGGCTGCTTCATCTTCCTGGTGTCCCACAGAAGGACGTGCTCGTCGTAGCTGCGGAAACAGGATCGAGAAATCTTTCTCCTCCTTTCCCAAAGCCACAGAGCCTTCCTATGTCCATAACTGTTCCCCCAACCCTCACCCCCATGAAGGTAGTCCTCACTTGTTTGACCATTCGAAGCTACGGCGGCACTGAATAAAGTGGCTTGCAACTCTCTTTGCCCTTATTTTGCAACGTCCTCGTGGTCACATGATCCAAATTCAGAGGCTTGGCAACTGACTCGTATTTATGACCGTTGCCCTGTCCCTGTTCTGACCAAAGCCGAGTCCTCGTCTCGATAAACCCCTTTTGTTTAAGGTACAGTGAATTCCTCTCCAGCAAAGTCTTTCCTCTCCTACAGTCTTTCCAGATAGTCCACAATTACCGACCTTGATCAGGTTTGGAGAGTGGCCAGGCCGATATCTTTCAGACACCAAGAATGCAGGAACGAATTGTCTCCTGCAAACTCCACTCACTCCCCTTTCGCTCCTCTTTTTTTCCCTTCATCGTCCGCCTGTGGCCTTACTCCCAAGTCGACCCTTGTTCTTTAGCTGTTCCCTTCGTCTGGCCACTCTGCGCATGCGTACACTGGGAACAGGCTCCAGTTGTTTGTCTGCCTCACTGATGTCCGACTCCGAAGGCAGCTGATAACTGTCAGACGGCCCTGGCCCCCTCTCTGCCTCCGACGCAGAGCCCTCATCAGAGCCTTCCCCAGACTCCAGGACTGGCCCACGTTCCTCCCCAACCTCCTCACTATCCGAATGCGCTGTCAGATCCACTGGCCGCTGGCGGGCCACATCTCCCCCATTAAATCGAACCTTGGCTGCTTCTCCAGAACTCTGTGGAAGTTCTCCAGAACTTCCTGGAGAAAACTGCTAGGTCAAGAAGTTGAGAACTTCCAGAAAAAGAGATGAAAGCTTCTTCCTTGAATTCTGATGTCGCCTGTGGTCTAGTTGGTGAAACATCTCAGCAATATTCTCTTATACCTCGTGGGAGAATCCAACTTTATCAGGTTCTGATGCCAGAACAGGAAGAGAACAGTGCTTACCTGGGGTCATGTGATCCCCTTTTGTGACCTTATGACTACGGGGGGTCGCAAGTATGAAGAATGGCCATAAGTCTCTCTTTTTTCCAGTGCCGTTGTAAATTTGAACAGCCACTGAACGAACTTGCTGTAAGTCGAGGACTTCCCGTACAACCATGTGGAATTTAAAAGATACTCCTCAAAGTGACTTGATATACTCCAGAAACTCACCTTCCCGTAGCTAGCAGATTTTCCCGCAGCGGGTGACTCTGAATACTGCAGACCCCCATAGAATGCCTGAAATGAAACCCACGTCAAAAGAAGGCTGTAAAATCCACCCGCCTCCTGCTTTCCTGGCACAAGACCGGAGCCATGGATTCTTTTCAGAGATTCTATTACTTACTGCTCGCTGGTGAAGAGAGGAACCCTTGAGCTGCTCCGAGTATCCCAGCCCCGTAGTTTGCAATCATCTCCACCTAAATCCAGGAAGAGAAGACCAAGAAAAATGAGTTGCTAACATGATTCCGTTGTCTTTAGGAAGATGAAAGCAGCTTATTTTTTTTCTAAAAAGCAGGACATAAAAAAGCTTCGCTGCTATCCTGTAGAAAGGTTTTCATGTATGCCAAGTAATTATCTAATTCCTGAACCATCCATCTTATCTACTGTGTTTCCCCCAAAATAAGACTGGGTCTTATCTTATTTTTTTGCTCCAAAAGATGCATTATAGCTCATTTTCTGGTTAGGTCTTATTTTGGGGTAAATACAGTACTGAACGCCTCCGTCTGGTCGACGATCTTAACTGGGGCTTATTTTTGGGGTAGGGTTTATATTATATCGTTCCCGACTCTAGGGGGCGGTGCTCATCTCCGTTTCAAAGCCGAAGAGCCAGCGCTGTCTGAAGACGTCTCCGTGGTCATGTGGCCGGCATGACTCAACGCCAAAGGCGCACGGAACGCTGTTCCCTTCCCATCAAAGGTGGTCCCTATTTTTTCTACTTGCATTTTTTTTTAACGTGCTTTCGAACTGCTAGGTTGGCAGAAGCTGGGGCAAGGAACGGGAGCTCACCCCGTTCCGCGGCACCAGGGATTCGAACTGCCGAACTGCCGACCTTTTGATTGACAAGCTCAGCGTCTTAGCCACTGAGCCACCGCATCTAGGCTAGACTAGAAATACACCAAAATAGGACACGCTCAAATCTTCAAAGCCAATCTTTGATTCACGCATCACCACAACGGTTGGTCAACGGTGGTTCACATTCAACCTATTCCTGGCTTCCCGGAGACTCTTGCAACTGCAATCGGAGCAAAGACATACCTGAATACACCACAGGAGTGTTCCAGTAGTCGAACGCAGCGACCCAGGCTTCAAAGTCATGTCCCTTCCATTGGTCCAAGACGTGCATCGAGGAACCGGATTCGTCCACCGACAGCAAGCTGACTCTCCCTTTGGAATCGCTGCTGACCAGTCGCAGGGGATGACCGCTGCAAACATGGCATGGAATAGTTTTTTTTTTTTTTTAAAGGCTATTTGTTTGCTGAACAAGCAGGAATGAATGGTAAATAACCTGCCAGCTCTACTACTATTCAGCATCGATCAGAAGCCAGGATGCAAAGTTTAAAACTCAGGGTGGGTTCTCCTGTGATGCTTAGGGCATCTTTCAGAAACTTCACAAATTGTAAGGGACAGGGGAGTTTCAGAAGGTTCAGGAATTGCAGATTTACAGAGTTGGGAGGGCCCTTGTAGGTCATTTAGTCCAACCCTCCCCCCTCCCGCCCAAGCAGGAGACCCTACCACCCGCGATGGCGAACCTGTGGCACGGGTAGTCACATCAGTGGCCATTCAAGCTCAGCTCCAGCGCACGCATGCTGATTTTCTGGCCTTCTGGGCCTACCAGAAGTAGGAAAACAGGCTGTTTCCTATCTCCAGAGGGCCTCGGGGTGATGGGGAAGGCCTGTTTTTCTCTCTCACTTGGCTCCAGAGCCTTTCTAGGAGTCTGAGGATAAAAACGCCCCCCCCCCCCCCCCCGGAGGTCCTCCGGAGGCAGAAAACGGCCTGTTTCTGGCACCTGGAGGACCTCCCAGTGGGGGAAGGCCATTTTCGCCCTCCCCAGACTCCTAGAGAGGCTCTGGAGGCTGGGGACAGCAAAAAACGGACCTTCCAATCCCACCAGAAGTTAGGAAATGGGCCGTTTCTGGCCTCTGGAGGGCCTCTGGGGGGGCTCTAGAAAGGCTCTGGAGCCTGGGGAAAGAGAAAAATGGGCCTACCGGGCGATCGCGTGCCAGGAGCGGGGTGTGTGCGCATGCATGAATTACGTGCACCTTTGGAGGCTGAGATGAGTGAGGAAGAGGAAGAACAGCTGGGGCCTGTTCCAGATGCACGTATGCGCAGAGCTCTTAGGAGAGAACAACGGAGAACAGGAAATAAATAAATAAAGGAAAGGGCGAATGGTTGTCGTAGGAGACAACAGTTGGTATTTCTGAAGATTTTCCTCATTGTGTTTCGTGCATCAATGACTGCCAGAACTTAATTTGCAGCCTTGGCTGGGAGCTCACGGCCTTGCAATTATCTCAAGGAACTGATAAAGTCTGTTGCTGCCGTTAACTCCTTGAAGGACTATTGCCTGGACTTTTCGGTGGGTGAATGCCATTAATTCACAAGAGGTAAAAGAGAGGGTTTTTTTCGTGACCAGGAGTTTGTTTCTTGCTTCTGCTAAGGCTGGGTCAGAACATAGTGATGCAGCACCCCAACTTCGGGAGGCAAGCAGTTCCACCAATTAATGGTCCTCACTGCTAACTCGTGTCAAGTTTGTCAAGGTTGAGAAACACCGTGCTACGCCCTCAGACCACTTACCACTGCTCTCGTCCTGTGGACCAGTCCAAAGACAAAGCAAGGCAATCATCTCCCAGGTCAACACTGCAGAGAGGCTGAAGTTTGCAACTCTTCTACTGGAAAGAAACGGAGTCTGGTCAGAACGTGGACATGTCTCCAGCACCAGTTATGAAACCTTAGCATGATCATCGTGTAGTGGCTAAGTTTCTTTGGTCAAGAAAACATGGATGAAAACATTGAGAATAAAAGATAAAGAGGAGTCGATGTGTTTCAGGACAGGGGATAAATTTTACGATTGGTTAGAAAGGAAATATGAATAAGAGTGGGGTGGGAATGGAGATTTTGCAATATCCTTCCCCTGGAATGGGGTGGGAATGGGGGTTTTGCAGTATCCTTCCTGTGGAGTGGGGAGGGAATGGGGATTTTGCAGTATCCTTTCCCTGGAGTGGGGAGGGAAGGAAGATTTTGCAATATCCTTCCCCTGGAGTGGGGAGGGAATGGGGATTTTGCAGTATCCTTCCCCTGGCATGGCCACCAAGCCATACCACACCCATCAAGCCACGCCCACAGAACTGATAGTAAAAGAAATTTGAATTTCACCACTGGTGTAAATGGTTATGGATCTCTAGACACCTACCTCGCTTCCCATCAAGTGGGTCAGCTTTACCACTCCTTGGGCATTTGCGATGCCTAAAACGGGATGTCCTGCGATGGGAACATGGCACCTTGAAGTGGAAGAGATAGCAAAGACATCAGCAGAGGTGCAAGGGAAAAATAATAATTTCCCTTCCTCCCTCTTTTGAAAAAAAAGGAAGAATATTTCGTTTCCAGTTTGACTCAAACCCAGAAATCACGACACTGACCGAAAGGATTGAAAAAGCACGCTACCCATTTTACAGAAGGAAGAGCAAGGCAAAATAACGTTTTATTTATCTATCTCCCACCTTGATTATTTTTACACATTACTCAAGGCGGTGAACGTACCCAACACAACTTCCTCCTCCTATTTTCCCCCACAGCATAGAACTGAGGTCGGTTGGGCTGGCTTTCATGCGTACAGCATGAAACTCACAATCTCCTGGTGACTGGCTCAAAGTTACCCAGCTGGCTTTCATGCCTAAAGCATCGAGGCTGATGTGGACCATGCTGCATGGAGAACATCAGAACCTTGATGGTTGCCCCGTGAAGACCTTCAACTCAAGTCTGACACCTCCTCCATCTAAAAGCTCCCAACTTTCTCCACTATGGGTCAATCTTCCTCGCATAGGAAAATAACCCTTTCCCCAGCTGATCTCATTTCTCGAAGCAGTAAAAAAAAAAAAAACTTGCAAAACGAAACGGAGAAGCATCCATCCAACCATTTAATGTCCAATATAGCCACCGTTTCCAGCCTCTGGATCTCCGTCAGCGGCGTGAAAATTTGATCTTCATAGGAATAGAGGTAGAGACGTCCTAGGCGCACCGGGGACACGCTGTCCTCGCTAGGACTCTGGCCAGGCTGTTTAGGAAGCAGAAAGAAAAAAAAAAACCCCCAAAACTCAACCAATAAGATAAGCGGGGATTAACACCAGACAAACAATCAAGGAGAAAACAATATCCCTAACCAAACCTCTACCAAGGCGAAAACCACACCTCTGTTCTGACCTAGGCTTCCTTAGAAAATATACAGCACAAACTTAGTCCCCGCAAACCTCTTTAATTCATACGGCTGCTTACAAACACTCACCTTATCTCCCTTGGAATGCTGCCAGAGCAGGGCAAGGCCAAACTTAGCACAGAGTCAAACAGAGCTTTTACCGACCAGATGAACGAATTGCTTCCTGCAAAAGCTCATGTCCCGTTCGCTTCTGTTTTACGTCTTATGGGAGGGGCCAATCATCTCCAAGCCTTACTCCCAAGTCGACCCTGTTTCCTTAATTGTCCCTGTCTCCTGGCACCTTTGCACATGCGCACAGTGGGAACAGGCTGACGCTGTTCTTCTGCCTCGCTGATGTCAGATTCCGGAGACTCCGGAGGCAGCAAAGAACTACCAGATGGCCCTGGCCCCCTCTCTGCCTCTGACTTAGAGCCCCCATCTGAGCCTTCCTCAGACTCCAGGACTGGCCCACGTTCCTCCCCAACCTCCTCACTGTCCGACTCTATTAGCTCTGTTGGCCGCTGGCGGGCCACAACAACCTCCTCCAAGACTGAAAGAAGCTACTGTATATAAACAGGGAGCAAACACCACACACCCAAGCACTGATGAGGTTACCTAGTTGGGTCACGAAATGTTTTCTCCCGGTTTCTTGAAAAATGTCTGTAGCTCACCTCACTCTCTGGTTTCTTCAACTGGTAGGTGCCACATGCCAGGATGTTGTGCCAGCCTTCCACCGGGCACCATTCTACCGCGTCGGCACTATATTCGGTATCCACCACCTGCAATGTTTTTGCTTTGCATTTGAAAGGCATGTCAACGTGTTTTCATTCTGCGCTGGGGAAGAAATAAGAGAAAACGAGAGTTTATTATGGATTCCGATTCTCCCGCTGTTGTATGGAATTTATCCAGCGATCAAAATAATTTGGACAGATTGCAATGTTAAAAAAATAATAAAATCCTAAAGGCAAAGCAAATCATCGGTCATAATAATGATGTCCTTGATCCAATATTAGCAAATCCACACCCAAGGCCGCCCTCCATTTTTAAGGCAGGAAATATTAATAATCATAGTAATAAGCATAGTAATAATACTATCCTTGATCCAACGAGTGTGATCTCTCAAATAGTTCCACGTTCCCTTACTTCTTCTCAAAAGAAATAATAGCAATAATATCTGATTGGCAAGGTTGATAATAGCAATCTCCCACTGACCTTCTGCACTCCCTTTTAATAATATCCCGATCCAAAAATAGCAACCTCCCACTCCCCCATTATTATTAAATATGAATAATAATGAATATTAATAATTGAGAGCCAGTTTGGTCTACTCGGTTAAGACATCAGGTTAGAAACTGGGAAGTCAGGGAGTTGTAGTTCCGCCAGCTGGGTGACTTTGGGCCAGTCCCTTTCTCAGTTCAATCCACCTCACAGGGTTGTTGTCATAGGGAAAATAACTGGAAGGAAAAGTATTAAGTATGTTCAAGGGGAAGGTGGGCCTTGCATGACCTGTAAAACTAATAAATAAATATCCTCGATCCAATAATAGGAATTTTCACTGACATAATCCTGCCAGGGAGAGCCAAAGCAGTACCTGGGCAGCCAGCCAAGTACAGGGGCATCAAAAGTGAGCCCCCTCCCCAAAGTATCTTCATATGCACTCTACAAACACATAGCCCCCCCCCTCCCCAAAGGGCCCCACCACAAGAGCCTCTCTCTGACCCTCCCCAATGGGACCCTCTCCAAAGAGCCCCCTCCCCAAAGGGACCCTCTCCAAATAGACTGCCCCCCAATGCCCCTCCCCAAAGGACCCCACTCCGAGTGCCCCTCCTCAAAGGGACCCTCTCCAACGACCCTCTCCAAAGGACCCCACTTCAAGCCATCTTTCCCAAATGGACCCTCTTCCCCAAAGAGCCTCCCCTAAAGACCCCCGTCCAAGCGACCTTTCCCAAGCGGGACTCCCCCTCCCCAAAGGGACCCCCTCCCAACAACCCTCTCCAAGTGACCTTTCCCTCAAGACCCTCCCCACAGGACCCCTTTCCAAAACTCCCCTCCCCAAAGAGACCCTCCCAAAGGACCCCACTCCAAGCCACCTTTCCCAAATGGGACCCTCCCTACAACGACTTTCCCCAAAGGACCCCTTTCCTTAAACTCCCCTCTCCAAAGGGACCCTCCCCAAAAGACCCCTTTCCAAAACTCTCCTCCCCAAAGGGCCCCCCCCCCACACCCCCCCCCAAAAGACCCCACTCCAAGCCACCTTTCCCAAACGGGACCCTCCCCAAAGGACCCCTTTCCAAAATTCCCCTCCCCAAAGAGACCCTCCCCAAAAGACTCCACTCCAAGCCACTTTTTCCAAATGGGACCCTCCCCAAAGGGACCCTCACCAAAAGACCCCTTTCCAAAACTCTCCTCCCCAAAAGACCCCACTTTCCCCCAAGACCCTCCCCAAAGGGACCCTCTCCAAGGCACCTTTCCCAAACGGGACCCCCCCCACCCGCCGACCTTCCCCCCCCAAGGGTCCCTCTCCCTAAAGCGCCCTTCCCTCGTGCGCCCCTCCCCAAAAGCGACCCCCGCCCCACTCTCTCCAAGCGCGGCGGCAAGGCGGGCCTCGCAGCAACCCACCGGGCCGCCCTTTCCTGTCCTCGGCTCGGGCTGGGAAAGGGAAGGAGCGCCGAGAGAGGCGAGGCTAAGGCGCGCCTCTTCCTCTCCCTCTCCCCGCCTTCCTCGCCTGCCGGCCCCGCTTTGCCCTGAGCTGCCTCGCCAGGTGTGCGGCCTGGCCACGCCCCCACCCAGGTAGCCACGCCCCCACCCAGGTGGAGCAGAGCCGCCTGGCTTCTTCAACCTTGCGACCACCAGTTATTATTTTTTTGGGGGGGACTACAAATCCCAGCTGCCCCGGCCTCCCAGAGCCTGCCGGGAGTTGTAGTTCTTCCTCACCTCGCCCCCTTTATAGCTACACTGTCCTTTTTCTAAAGGAAAAAAATGCAAAATAAATACGGGAGATTGCTATTTGGGGATTGGGGGTGGGGGGTGTTAGCTGGCAACCCTCCAGCTTTTTTTTTCGTGCATTCCATGCAAAATTTGGGGGTGGGGAATAGTATGGAACCCCTGCACACATCTGGAGCTCGACCGAGCTCCTTGTACAGATGTTTTGCGTGGCAATAAAATATTTGATTCAATTTGGAGGAAGATGCCTTTTCTTGCAGGGCGGGCAGAGGTTATGATGGGATTGAGGGTTGTATAGGGGGAGAGGGGCTTTTCTTCCTGAGCAGGAAAAAAAAAATTAATTTATTTTTATGAATTTCCACAATTAAAGTGGAATAAAAAAATTTAAAAAGTGGAATTTTTTTTAAAAAATTACTTTAATTGTGGAATAAATGGCCCAGGATAAGTATCTTTTGGACTCTTGTCCCCACGTTATTTGAATGCGCCTAAAGGAGGGTGGTTTTGATGTGCTCAAAACAGAGGTGCGGAGCGCTATCCTGTCCCCCCACCCCAAAAAATAAGACATCCCCTGATAATAAGCCCAATCGGGCTTTTGAGCGCATGGCAAATAAGGCTGAGCGCTTATTTTAGGGTTCAAAAAAAAGAAGTAGTAAGACAGGGTCTTATTTATGGGAAAACACGGTGTCTATCCTATCTATCTACTGTCATCTTCTATCTATCTATCTGTATCATTGTCTATCTAAATATAAGACAAGGTCTTATTTTCGGGGAGGTTTGAGGTTCAACGTAGGATGGCCGCAGAGTTTTAGGGATAACGGTTGGAAAAAGGGGTCTCCCCCGTGCAGCCTAGCTGCTTAAATGTATTGAAAACATCGCCATTTCCTTGAACATCGATTCTCACTCCGCAACACAAGCGGGGACGGGGACGGACGGACCCTCAATAAGGCATGACACATCTATTCTGACTTCTTTCAAGAAGTCGCCAGCTGCTTTTTGGTTTCTGACGCGCATGCTGGTCTTTGCGGGTGCTGGAAAACGCTCCAAAAATGGCCAAACACGGCTATTTTCAGGCCGTTTTTGGGCCCGCAAAAAAGGCCTGAAAACAGCCCGAAAAATGGCCAAAAAAATGTGCATGCGCTGGCCAGCTGATCTTTGGGTTTCCGGCACTCAAGTGCGCGCAGATGCGTTCCGGTTTGAGCACTCGGTGCCGAAAAAGTTCGCCATCACTGATCTAAGGATTGGTTATCCTGCTCTCTGCGGCTGGAGGAGTACGGGTAGGCCTCGACTTACAACAGTTCATTTAGTGACCATCCAAAGTCGTAACTGGGGGGGGGGAAAAAAACGTTTTTCACCCTTGCAACCGTTGCGGCATCCCCAAGCAGAATTGACAGACGCTTGGCAACTTGTATTTATGACTGTCGCAGTGTCCTGGGGTTGCGCGATTCCCCCTTTTGCGATCTTCTGACGAGGTTACCGGTCGGCCTGGAAGGCCCGTTTTTCACTCTTCCCAGGCTCTAGAGGCTTTCTTGGAGCCTGGGGAGGGCGAAAACGGCCTCTCCCACCTCCCCGTGGCCCTCCGGAGGCCAGAAACAGCCTGTTTCCCAACTTCCGGTGAGCCCGGAAGGCCCGAAAATCAGCTGGCTGGCGCACGCATGCGTGCTGGAGCTGAGCTAGAGCAACGCTCGCGTGCCTAGATATGACTCCCGCGTGCCAAAGGTTCGTCATCACGGCCCTAAACCATTTCAGACAAATGGTTGCCCCATCTCTTCTTAAATACTTCCAGTGTTGGGAGCATTCACAACTTCCGGAGGCAAATTATTCCACGGATTGTTCTCCCCGTCAGGAAAATTGCCCCTTAGTTTCTAAGTTGCTTCCCTCCTCGATTATGTTGGGGCTCAATTGCGGTCGTAAAGTCGAGGACTACCTGCATAATTAGCAGACGCTGACAAAAGCGCCGAATCAGTTCAATTCCATATTGTGGGGAAATATGGGGTTGTTTTTTTTTTTTTAAAGAAGGTTAACAGCAAGGAACAGGCCCCATAAGGAGAAAGCGAGTCCTTAAAAGTTATTTTTAAAAAATAAAAATAAAAAAAGTCAGCGATCCATTCCAATCCTTTTACTTTGAAAACACAACTTCCATGCAGAGTTGTTCAGATTATAACTGCTGATGTCTGTGCTAGATTCCCCGGGGTGCTTTTTTTTATTTTTTAAATCTCCCAGGGAGCAAAAAAAAAGCTTTCGCTATTAAAGACAGTTATTTTGTTCAACCATCAATGTGTTCTCACCCGAAACGTTACAGTAAATGAGTCCTAGATAAAGAGCACTGCTAAACATCCCCCCCCCCCCCTTCCCCCCCCGGAAAAAAAAAACAAACAAACCCCAAAACAATGCCTCCCCACCCCTCACCCCGGAAACGAAACAGAAACCTGTACACAACTTTACAAACATATTAACATATAAATAACAAGAAGCTTTCCAGCTAGAACAGCTTCTACAGTAGTCTCTCTCGCTCTCTCTGTGTTTTTCCCGCTTGAGATTTTTAACACTAAGAGGGAAAAGGCCGGTTCCCTTTCACTCAAGCATCACAGATGGTCTTTTTTTTGTGTGTGTGTGTGTGTCTCGTCTTTTCTTTCTTTCTTTTTCTTTCTTCCTTTCTTTTTTTCTCCTTGTTGTCAGTGCGTCTGGCTTCAAGTGAGCAGTCTGTGCAAAGCGGGCGCCTTCCAACCCTCGCCCTCCGGGAGGGAAGGAGCCCTTCTTACGGCGAAGGTTTACGGGCCAGCCGGTCATCGCTCTGGTCCCAGTTCTTGCTGGACAGCTCGTTTCTTCTCCCGACAGTGCTTCTTGTGAGCGGGCCAGTCTTTCTGCTGGCACTGCGAACCGCAGTACCGCGCCACCTGGCATCGGCCACAGATGTTGAACTCGCGTAACTGGAGGGAGGGAGGAAGCAAGGGAGAAAAAGGGGGGGGGGGGGGAAAGGAAATCAGTCGACGTTTCCGGGACCTTAGAAGCAGCGGTCACCAACAGGTGGTCTGTGAGAAAAGTTGCTTCTCTCCTTGATTAGTTTCCACCCATTGCTTCTTATTCTACCCTCAGCTGCTTTGGAGAATAGCTTGGCTCCCTCTTCTTTGGGGCAGCCCCTGAGATATTGGAAGACTGCTATCATGTCTCCTCTAGTCCTTCTTTTCATTAAACTAGACAGACCCAATTCCAGCAACCGTTTTTCATAGGTTTTAGCCTCCAGTTCCCTCAATCATCTTTGCTGCTCTTCTCTCCACTCTTTCTAGAGTCCCAACGTCTACATGAAAGCTGCCTGGGAGATTAATCACCAGGAGACAGTGAATTCTAGTCCCAGCTCAGGCATTAAAACCACCTGGGTGATTTCGGGCCAATCACCAGGAGACCCTGTACCTGGCTTGGCATGTACCTGTTTCTCAATCATTGTGCAGGGAGGGTAGTGACATTCATAGTACGTGCACGAACTTTCCTCTTCTTCCACCACATCTCCGTTAGCGTTGTAGTAGCGTGTGACATTCAATACGGGGAACTGCTCCTCGATGGGATCGGTGGGAAGCTGTTGTATCGCCAGCCAGTATAAGCTTTGTTCCCTTCAACAACAACAACAACGAAATTAAGTTAGGCATTTCTTCTGCAGGATAACAAAACTCATCCTTTCACACCGTCCAAAAGTGCTGAGGATTTAGACAAAGGGGCAGCCAACTCTTCAAGGAGATTCATCCAGCAACTCTATTTCTCCGCCCCAAAGCTACAGAAACTGATTCTCTACATTTGTGTAATGTGGAAATGAGCTTGATGAAGGCTTGAAAGAGCCACCAATGGAAGAGAAGCAACTTAGTGGGGTAATGCACGAGACGGTTTGGTTCTCTTGATTCAGTTTGGTATCACGCAAGCCAAAGAGACAACTGTGGCAGGTTTTCAAGATTCTGTTATTATATCCTACGACAATAAACTAGCCCGAGTCCTCATTGTGTCCATTTCTTGATGTGGCTCACTTTAAAGGGGCTTCTTCTTACACCCCATTGTCTCTACAATTGTGTTTTTCCCCCCCTGCACTTTTAAAACACAAACATTTACAGGAGTTATGGATATAGAGGGGAATTTTCTTCCTACTGAAGACTGGGATCTTCGGGACAGGTTTAGTTTTCCCCGGATATAAGTGACTTAAGTCAGCAAAGAGGGAAGGGAAGGGAGAAGGAAAGGGAAGAAAAACTAGGGAAGGGAGAAGGGAGTGAAAGAGGGAAGGGAAGAGAGAAGGGTAGGAAAGCTAGGGAAGGGAAGGGAAGGGAAGGAAAGGAAAAGGAAAAGGAAAAGGAAAAGGAAAAGGAAAAGGAAAAGGAAAGGACATCCGGAGCACTCTTAAACTTCACCTTCTGTTTCCTCCTCCTCTCTCTGCATTTCTTTACCTTTGCTTGCTAGAGATTTCTTCAGCTTTGGGTCTCCAGCCCCACGGCACCAATCGTAAGTTGTCCAAACGGTTATCCACCGTCACGGCATTCAAATGCACCACCTGAAACCCTGGGGCAATGCCTCCCCGGTGCCTCTCCCTGCAAAGAAAGAACAAGAGCCTACAGTTTGGGGGATAGGTTGAGCATCAACAAGGGCTCTATAGAGCAGGAATTAATACTTCACATGATCTTGATTCTATCCCTCTGAATGTATAACCCGCACGAGCTTCATTGAGGGCCTGTATATTGCAGGAGTCAAAAAGGGGGCTGTGAAAATATCTACAGACCCCTCGCATCCTGGACATCAACTGTTTCAACTCCTACCCTCAAAACGACGCTATAGAGCACTGCACACCAGAACAACTAGACACAAGGACAGTTTTTCCCCGAACACCATCACTCTGCTAAACAAATAATTCCCTCAACACTGTCAAACTATTCACTACGTCTGCATTATTATTACTATTAATCTTCTCATCGTTCCCAGCACCCATCTCCTCCCACTTATGACTGTATGACTGTAACTTTGTTGCTGTGGTATCCATACTATTTATATTGATTGTTTCCTAGTATGATTTGATTGCTTATTTGTACTCTATGACTATCACTAAGTGTTGTACCTTATGATTCTTGACGAATGTATCTTTTCTTTTTATGTACACTGAGAGTGTATGCACCAAAGTCAAATTCCTTGTGTGTCCAATCACACTTGGCCAATAAAGAATTATTCTATTCTATTCTATTCTATTCTATTCTATTCTATTCTATTCTATTCTATTCTATTCTATTCCATTCCATTCCATTCCATTCCATTCCATTCCATTCCATTCCATTCCATTCCATTCCATTCCATTCCATTCCATTCCATTCCATTCTATTCTACTCTACCCTACCCTATCCTATCCCTATTCCTATTCCTATTCTATTCAGCAGCTACCTCTCTTAGACATACTTCTCTCTGGAAACCTGTCGCTGGGTTTCCTTTGCACGACGACACTCACCACAGCAACTCGTGCAGCAGACGTCCGAATCCCCTGCCTCGATTCTTGTCAAACGCAAAAGCAAAGATTCTAGCACCATTTCCATCAGCGTCGACTTCCATCCGAGCCTGGATAAGAAAAGAAGAATCCATTCTCTGTTGTTGTTTTTTTTCGAAGCATCCGAATGCCCACACTTTCCAAGATCGGCAACAATACTCATATTGTAAAACCCTGCTGCAAAGTCAGTGAAGACAATTTTTAATTGAAATTAAAAGTAAGAGTTAACGGAAGCCTAAAAAAAAAAAAAAAGAAAGAAAAAGCCTATAGAGACCAATCGGTATGGATGAGTTCTTTGAAAGCACCACAGAGGTTGCGGCAGCTACAACTCAAGGCCACATCACAGTACAATCAACATTTTCTTTAAAAACACAGGTGGGCATAGAAACCCGCCGGTTCTCATCGTGCTGTCAAACCACTAAACATCAACAATGGCCTGTGGACAAAAGCTTGGAATATTGCAACTGAAATCAGAGATCTCAAAGTGCTTCAGAAATGAGGCTGGGGGAGAGGGAGAGGGAGACGGTCATCCAACTGGTCAGACTTGACAAAGGGAAAAAAAATGGAGAATTACCACGTGTGTGTGTGTGTGTGTGTGTGTGTGTGTGTGTGTGTGAGAAAACCTGTATTCTTACCTCAAAAGAGTAGCTCTCTACGAGAGGAATGTCTTGCTCATCTATCAGGGTGTACTTTGTCTGCAATTTAAAAAAAAAAATGAAATATTCTGCAAGAAGACGTTGCCATAAATCAGAGGTCTGGGAGTTTAAGTCCACCAGTCTTAAAGCTGCCAAGTTTGAAGACCTCTGCTGTAAATTAACAGGGCCTTTTCACATTTAGATGGCAACACACTTAAAACGATTCGAAACAACACTCTCAGTGGTGGACAAAGGAAAACAATAACACACAAATCTAATAAACTTCTTCTAACATTTCAGTGAGCAAACTACCAGAAACGTGTTTCAAAAAAGAAACTTTTTTTTAGGGCGGAGAGTCTCTAGACCCAATTAGATCCTCCACAAACTGAAATCTGCTAGATGCAGCAAGATCTATTTCTTGAAGCAGTGTTTCCAGCCATATATTCCGAGGACGTGGAGGCACTTCCCCACTTGGTCTTTTGAGAAACAAGTGTAGGGAACAAAGACTATCAAGTGTTTTCTTTCTTTTTCAGCCAGAAGCTACAGGCAGCCAAGAAAAAGTCTCTTCAAAGACTTCTCTTTTGTGAGATAAGATTACTCACTTCTTGGCTATATGAAAAACGTATTAATTAATCCCTCCTCCTCTCTGCCACTTTTTCCTATGCTTAATAGAGCATGGCAACAAATATACCAGAGCACATCTTTGTGATTATTATTATTATTTACTTTATTCATTAAACATGAAACTCAGTCAACTGAACATTCAAAAATGCATCACAAATACCATTGACTATTGCTAATGGTTGATACGGGTTGCTGCCAGCATCCCAAGTATCAACCGAGTACCATTATTATCATTATCATCATTATTATTATTGTTTAATATTTAATGTTCAATTCGATTCAGAGTCTGGGACTGGTAAAAACCTAAGTTATTAATATTGTTGTTATTGTTCGTGGCACAGTCAGCCAGATGTTGAGACTGGATTTGGCATTTCTGTCTCCCGATCGTGTCCTTTCTAAGGACCTGAGATAGGCAGATGTGCATATTATTATGATTATCATTTGCCGCCTATCTTGCCATGGGGCTACTCTAGGAGGTTCCCAACCACACACACAAAAAAAAAAAAAAAAAAGGAGAAAAGGAAATTTCAACAAAGCAAAAAGGAAAACAGTGGAGTAAAATAAACAAAAATAATGCGTGCGTGGGAACTATATCAACAGTTCATAAAGACTATCCCGGACACAGAATAACATTTGAAACACATGATGGCCAGGTGCTCATTCACCGCAGCACCTGGAGTTATGGAAGGTCTTCTCCCCATGGAGATGCCCATCACTGGGGGACCCCAAAGACAGACAACTCCTCTCCCCAGCATCAAAAGCTCCAACATCCCCCCTCCACAGCATACACCCCAATTAAACTCTAGAAGACCCTCCCCATGCAATCCTTCCCCAGAGACCAATAACCCTTTGGTAGATATTGGCCCCAAAATGTCACCTTTTCCCAAGGAGCCCAAAGGCACCCCATGTTTTTGGGGGGGGGGCATGGGCATATAAAGGGGCGCCTCTAATGAGAAAATCATGAAGAGGAATGGAGGAAGAAGGCTCCTTTTCGGGCAGTGTCTTCATGCCTGCTGTAGGATGCTGCCCCTCCCAACCCTCCAACCCAATATCCTGACTCCCCATCCTTCCCAGGAGGGAGGGATGGGAGTTGGAGTCCCACCCACTTACAAGGTGTCTGTCTATAGGGAGACAGCCCCCAACCCCCCAATATCCTGACTCCCCATCCTCCCGGGAGGGAGTGATGGGAGTTGGAGTCCCACCCACTTACAAAGTGTCTGGCTATAGGGAGACACTCCCCCCCACTCACCCAATATCCTGACTCCCCATCCTTCCCAGTGATGGGAGTTGGAGTCCCACCCACTTACAAGGTGTCTGTCTATTCCCCACCCACTTACAAGGTGTCTGTCTATTCCCCACCCACTTACAAGGTGTCTGGCTATTCCCCATCCTTCCCAGGAGGGAGTGATGGGAGTTGGAGTCCCACCCACTTACAAAGTGTCTGGCTATAGGGAGACACTCCCCCCCCCACTCACCCAATATCCTGACTCCCCATCCTTCCCAGGAGGGAGTGATGGGAGTTGGAGTCCCACCCACTTACAAGGTGTCTGTCTATAGGGAGACCCTTTCTTCTTCTCCCTTTCCTTCCCCCAGGGAAGCGGGTGGGTGGGGGGGAGAGTGGAACCGTCCCCCTCCCCGAGAGAAGGGAGGGGGGGCGAGGAACCCCCTCCCACGAGGTGGGCGGTGACGTCACAGAGGGGGTCCGGTGTGACGTCAGGGAACGCGTCACGCGCGCAGGAGGGGGGGTCGGGGGGGAGCCCCTCAAGCCCGTAAGGGGGGGGAAGGGGAAGGGAGGCCCGCACCTTGCCCGCCACACGGCCGAGCCTCACGATGCCCAGCTTGAAGTCGGTCATGGCCCCGGCCTGGGCGAGGAGAGGAGGAAAGAGGGAGGGGGGAGGGGGAAGAGGGGAGAAGAAAGAGGAGGAGGAGGAAAGGAGGAGGAGGAGGGGAGGCCGCGCTGGACGGAGACGCCGACGAGGCCACGCGCCGCCGCCGCCGCCGCCGCCTCGCGCACACCCGGAGCGAGAGAAGGAGGAGGAGAAGGAGGAGGAGGAGGGGCGGGCGAGGTGGGCGGGGCCGCACGCCCCGCCGCGCCCGCCCGGCCCCTTTCGGCCGGCCGCCGCCCAATCAGAACCCGAGCCGCGACTTTACGTCATCGACCCCGCGACGCCCGGAGGGGAGGGGCCCACCCGGCCTCCCGCGCGACGGCGCGACGGCCGCCACGTGACCCGGCCGCCGGCCGCCACGGATGATGACCTCACGGCTGTCTGCCTCCCTCTCTCTCTCTTTCCCCCCTTCTTCTATCTAAGCCCCGCCTCCCGCCCCACCCAGGCGGCTTGTTCCTTTTTTCTCCTCCTCCTTCGCTGGGTTATTAGACTTCCCGCGGAGGCCCGGCCGACGCATGCGCGGTGCGCTGGGCCCGCCTTTTAAAGGAGTCGTCCCTTCTTCTTGGTGTTTTAAAGAGATATTCATACATACACACGTGTGTGTGTGTGTGTGTGTTAGTGTGTGAGAGTGAAAAAGCGGGCGTAGGGATCTGCGGGCATGCACAGATAAGTATTATAAAAAATTATAAATAATAAATATATATTTATATATATGTAATATAATATATAATATATATTATATTACATATTATTTATATATATATTAAATATATATATTATATATATTTATTTTTTTTTTTATTATTAAATATATATATATATATATATATATATATATAACAAACTATTCTAAAATAGTTTGGATATATAGTTTTTATATTATATATACACACACACACACACACACATATACATATATTTCTTTATTAATATACCTGGAACTCATATTTTTAGACTAGTTTGTTATATATGGAATATGGAATATGGTTCATGCATCCTTATAGATCTTCCTTTGATTTTCCCCGTGGAAATCAAACTTGCCTGGAATTTATTCAACAGATTAAGCCCTAAAGCATTGCTTCCTGGACCCACAAAAACCAAGCAATCTCATTTCAGCCTGCCTTGCTTTCCCAGATTTAATAGAGCCGCTATATATAATAAAAGTGCGTATAGTCAAGGCGATGGTTTTCCCAGTTGCAATAGATGGCTGTGAAAGTTGGACCATAAGGAAGGCTGAGCACCAAAGAATGGAGGCCTTTGAACTCTGGCGCTGGAGAAGACTCCCGCGAGTCCCTTGGACTGCAAGGCGATCCAACCGGTCAGTCCTAGAAGAGATCAACCCTGACTGCTCTTTAGAAGGCCAGATCCTGAAGATGAAACTCAAATCCTTTGGCCACCTAATGAGAAGGAAGGACTCCCTGGAGAAGAGCCGAATGCTGGGAACGATGGAGGGCAAAAGAAGAAGGGGACGGCAGAGAACGAGGTGGCTGGATGGAGTCACTGAAGCAGTCGGCGTGAGCTTCAATGGACTCCAGTGGATGGTAGAGGACAGGAAGGCCTGGAGGAACGTTGTCCATGGGGTCGCGATGGGTCGGACATAACTTCGCAACTAATGACAACAACATAACTATAATGGAGGCACCAAAATCTATATTATAATGTAATTTATTTATTTATTTTTCTTCCATTCAGTCGCATCCGATTCTCTGGGAGACTTTCTGGACCAATCTCTGGAATTTTCTTGGCGTGGTTTTCCAGAAGTGGTTTGCCCTGGCCTCCTTCCTAAGGGGCTGTTGTGACTAACCCAAGGTGTCCATTTAACAGAGACGCAATATAGACCCCAGCTTGCACAGGAATGAATGGGAGAACCATGGTGGCTTCCCCAAAACTATCCTCCATGATCCAGTCTCCTCTTCAGCATCCCTGAAAGATGCCATCTCACCAAGGCCAACTGACAGGTGAATCAATGGCTACTCTCCAGCCAAACGGAACCTCGGACGTGAGAACCCACTGATGTCACATATCCGCAATTCCAGGTGACCGAGTATGGTCGACATCCCTGAGCCTTAGAAATGGAATCTCAGAAGAAACATATCAAGTTTATGGCTCAGAAATACTTGGACAGCAGCCAGAAAGAGACACCTCAAACATCACTCGTTTGTAAAAGGCAGGTACAATCTTTTTTCACCGAACGGGAAGATCTATCTATATCCCTACTTCTTTTGCCTGAGGTTAAAATAGTCCAGCAAAGTAAGAAGGTAGGAGAAATCTTACGGATTGGTTGGTTCCCCCACCCTCCACCTCTCAATCTGTGGTTTGTTGCTAAACCAACTTTAATCCGTCATAGTCGACGTTGCAAATTGTTTTGTAGTTTAGCATACATGTTGAGAGTCCGACAGGTTCCCCTGATGTTGGGATTTTGAACTGGTTTTTTTATATATAAATTTTTTATTTTTATTTCTCATAAACACATTTACATGTACAGTCATTTTCATCATTTTTCATTCATCTTTTCTTTTAACTTTCATTTTTACTTTTTGGGGGGCTGCTGTTTTACCCTTTACCTTTACTCCAACCTTTCTTCTTCTCCTCCCCTTCTCTTCCTTCCTCTCTCTTCTCCTACTTCCTTTGTTCTGTCTCTCCTTCTCTTTGCTACTTCCCCTTCTCTTCCCCCACTCCTGTCTTCTTCCCCTCTTCTAACCTTCTCTTCTGCTCCTCTTTCCCCTCCTTTTTCTTCCTCTCCTTTTCCCTTTCTTCTTTCTCCTCTCTTCTCCCTTTCTCTCTCTGTACTCCCTCTCTCCTGTTATTTCCCTTTTCAGTTCAATCTAAAGTGGTATTCGAGCAGCCCCAATTTTCTAATTATCTTTATTCTCATTTTAATTTTTTATTCAATTATTTATTTTTATTTCATCATTTGCGTACATTTTTATAATATCTCACTTTTTTCCCTTTTACCCCTCCCCCCCTCCCCTTTCTCCTTTTACTTGACATCATCTGGGTATTTATTTTTCTAATTGTATTCTCCCATCTATTCTCTATCTATTTTATTTCTATATCCTTGTTCATATTTCTTTTCTAACCAGTCATAAAATGTATCCCATGTCTTGAAATACATTGACTCCTCTTTATCTTTTATTCTCAATGTTAATCTATTCATTTCTGCACATTCTAAAAATTTCTTTATAATTTCTCCTTCCAACGGGATTTTATCTGCTTTCCAGTTTTGTGCGGATACAATTCTGGCCGCTGTTATTATATGAATAATCTAATATGGAAATGCAGAGTTTTTGTGGGTGACGCGTTGATTTTTCACACCCCCGATCCTTGTAAAGATCTCAACTTCTTTTTTTAAATTTTGGATTGAGGAGGACTAATGCCCGACTAGCCAAATAGACAGGTATACATGGGATGAATTCTGGCATTTTGTTTCCAGGGCTCATCGAGGCACAGAAGAGAGGGGGACCCCCTTACTCCCCGACATTTACGGCGGAAAGAAAAACAGTTAAGTGCAATCCTTCAGGACAATGCTCCAAGTTACTTTTTATAGTGATCTCCTTAGTGGATAAACTGCACCTTGGTGTGGAGACTTCAGACATGTAGCAGTCATTGTGAGGCATATTGGAGCTGTTTTCTAATTCAAGATGATTTAAATAGGACTACAGACAAAACACCGGAGTGAGAATTCCCCCTCCCCCCCCCCCCCCCCCCCCATGTTTTGCTAGTGTTCAGTGCCATCCTTTGCCATTAGACCTACTTTAAGAAAGTTTTTAAAATAGAATATCTGGGATATACTTAAAACAGCCTCCAAGGTAAGGAAACATGAGACTTGTGTCCTCTGGATAGATCTTGATGGATCTCGGGATTCAAATTCATACATATCTAGTCCAGTTCAAGCATAAGAGGTGATGGTTGAATGAAATACAGAGCCAGTTTGATCAGGTGGTTAAGGCATCACGCTAGAATCTGGCAAACTGTGAGTTCTAGTCCTGCCTTCGGCATGAAAGCTGGCTGGGTGACTTTGGGTCAATCACCAGGCGGCAGTGA
>WNWU01000373.1:186250-204529 GCA_012654045.1 Ptyas mucosa | reverse complement strand
ATGAAAGCTGGCTGGGTGACTTTGGGTCAATCACCAGGCGGCAGTGAATTCTAGTCCTGCCATAGGCACGAAAGCTGGCTGGGTGAGCTAAGGCCACTTCCTCTCTCTCTCTCTCTCTCAACCCAACCCATCTTGCAGGATCATTGTCGGTAGGAAAACAGGAAATAGTGTTAGATGTGTTCGCTGTCTTAGTTATAAAAATCATAAAATAAAATAAATGAACCCCACTGGCGTTTCTCGCCCCAACAGTCTTGTGAAACGGAAGATAAGCCGAGCGATAAAAGAAAAAGCTGCAAGTGATTGCAAAACTGGCTTCCTTAGCCCCATTCGCCCTCTTAACTCTTCCAAAGCTCTGCTTTTTGAAAATCACCCGTCGTAATTAAGACTGCTTTCTTAATTTTTCTTTGTTTAGAAGAAAAGGTCCAAGGTCGGTTGCAGTTCGTACTGAATACGGACAGTCCAGGTCCAGCAGCTTACTCGCCTCCCACCATGGCCTGCAGAGAAACCATCGCCCCGTCCTACACGTTTGGGTGGAAGACCCCTCCTCGAGGTATTGGGGAAGGGGTGCAGGGAGCACGAACTAGCGTGTTGACCTGGAACCATTGCTAAGTCCATCTTGAAGGTAATCCACCATCTGGCTTAAGATGAAACTCCTGAGAAAGGAGAACAGGGCATGCGTAGGAAAGAACAACCAATGGAGGGCAGAATTAGTGTCCTGGGGT
This sequence comes from Ptyas mucosa, assembly GCA_012654045.1. Classification (NCBI taxonomy): domain Eukaryota; kingdom Metazoa; phylum Chordata; class Lepidosauria; order Squamata; family Colubridae; genus Ptyas; species Ptyas mucosa. Next base: position 203,807 of record WNWU01000373.1, on the reverse strand, counting down.
CCGGTGATCCCTTTTTGTGACCTTCAGACAAGCAAAGTCAACGGGGACCCCAGGTTCACTTCCACAACGGTGTTACTAATTTTATAACCGCAGGTTCACCGAACAGCTGTAGCAAGAAACGTAGAACAGAGCAAAGCTTTCTTAACTGTCTCGCTTAGGAACGGAAACTTTGAGCTCAGTTACGGCCGTAAGGCGAGGAAAGCTTTAAATTGGCTTCCAGTGTTAAAAAACCCCAACACTTAACAAAGTAAAATGTTCCCCGTCGCACATAAGTGCTAGTCGTTCCCGACTCTAGGGGGCGGTGCTCACCTCCGGTTCAAAGCCGAAGAGCCAGCGCTCTCCAAAGACTTCTCCGTGATCATGTGGCCGGCATGACTCAACACCAAAGGCCCACGGAACGCTGTTTCCTTCCCACCAAAGGTGGTCCCTATTTTTCTACTTGCATTTTTTTTTTTACGTGCTTTCGAACTGCTAGGTTGGCAGAAGCTGGGACAAGGCACGGGAGCTCACTCCGTTACGGGATTCAAACCGCTGAACTGCCGACCTTTCGATCGACAAGCTCTGCGTCTTAGCCACTGAGCCACCGCGTCTTAATAAAAAAGAGAGACCTAGGTTGAATCTTTGCCGAAATTTGGCAAAGGTTTCCCGGCCGGAAGCTTCAGATGTAAAACCGTTCAAAAGAAGGAGGGCCAAAATGTCACATGGTTGGTTTCTTCCTGTCAATCAAGCGCGAGATTGAATTATGAGAAATCTCAAGGGAGATTTCCAGGTGTGTTTTTTTTTTATAAAAAAAGCGTTCTCTCCTCGTGCCGCGACTTTTGTGTTGTTTTTACTAGAAGGCGGAGGGCGTCGCGCGTGGCAAAAATCTTGGTTCATGAGCAAGAACCCTTTCTGGAGGAAAGTGGACTTCAACACCGAAACCAACGTACGTAGTGGCTTACAATGCAGGGTCTTCTGGAAGCTGCTTCAGATGTGGTGCCTAGAAGTCCACCATGAGTGGACATCGATGAAACTCACTTAAGACAGTTCGGTGGATCTGCTCTAGTTCCCCTTTCTTTTTTCCTCCCCATCCAGTGGCCTTCTCCTTCGCAATATGGTCAACTCTTAGGAACCAAATTTGGCACCCTGTCCAACACCCCGCACTTCACCTTCGGCCAGAGGGGCGAATACTGTTTAATGAAGAAAGGTGAGATGGTCCCAAGAAACCTTCTCCGGGGATAGGAAGGCATTCTTGTTTCTCGGGAAGCCACCAGGGGAACCCAGGAGGTTGAGGAACATCTGGAGAACCTTGAGCAACCAGCACTTTGGCTGACCTTGGAGCTAAGCAACGGCAGGCTTGTTTCGGATTTGGGAGATGGTCAGAGAGTCCCACAGAATAGTGAGGGCTAACGTTTAGGGGGGAGTGGGGGGGTGGGGTGTCGCACGTGTGTATCCCCACACCCATAATTCAATGTGCCCCAGGCCGTTTCTGGCCTCCCGGGGGGGGAGGGGAGGGAGGCCGTTTTCACCCTCCCCAGGTTCCTAGAAAGCCTCTGGAGCCTGGGGAGGGCGAAAAACGGGCCTTCCTCAAACCCCTCCTCCCCAGAAGCCCTCTGGAGGCCGGAAACAGCTTGTTTCCCCACTTCAGGTGGGCCCAGAAGGTCCGAAAACCAATTGGCCGGCGAGCCCATGCACGCTGCAGCTGAGCTAGGTCAATGCTCGCGTGCCCACCAATATGGCTCCATAGGTTCGCCATCACGGCCATAGAACATCCCAGAGGTAATTATTTCTGTGTGTTCCAATGCAAGTAATTTTCTTTTCCTTGGATAGTGGCTTAATGAAATGTCTGCAACCTTGGAGAACGCCAAGAATCCCCACTTAGTTCAACCCTGAGCTACAAATATCCTTTTCTAAGGTCGTGTCCCGTTTTCTCCTGCCAGGCATCATAGACGAGCCAGGACCCAATCAATATAACATCGACCGTGCCTACACGTTGGTCCTTCACCGTCCACCGTCCATCATCATCAACCCTGCCCCACTCACTCTGTACAAATGGATTGAAAAAGGTGAGGAAGCACAGACGTATAGCAGAACCGGGGAGGATTCTCGGGTTTTTTTACTTCGAAAAGGCAACTGGACTGATATTTGGAGGGAAAATACGTTTTGCTTCCTGTCGGATAGGACCGTTTTAGATAGAGAGGACCATTGGTATGAAGGAGGCCATTTATGTCACTCAACCTGTAACCTTTGTTGCTGGCATCCTTAAGATTTATATTGACTGTTTCCCTGTGACGATCATTAAGCGTTGTACCTTATGATTCTTGATGAATGTATCTTTTATGTACTCCAAGAGTGTATGCAACAAGACAAATTCCTTGCGTGTCCAATCACACTTGGCCAATAAAGATTTCTCTTCTCTTCTCTTCTCTTTTCTCTTTTCTCTTCTCTTTCTCTTCTTCTCTCCTCTCCCCTCCCCTCCCCTCCCCTCTTCTCTTCAACGGAGGAAGAGGGATAAGTCACCACCTATCCCATTTAGAATATAGTCCTTTTGGCTGTTCCAAGATGATTCCACCCCTGGTTTCAGGTGACCCCGAAGTCACAGATAAAACCCCAAATAACCACCACGGTTCTCAAAGTGTTAAGGCCTTAATTGACGGCAAAGAAAACACAGTATTTTCATTCCCCTTCCCCCACCCCATCAGAACCTATCATTCCCCAGCACCAACGAATCAACTGTCAACAACTGTCCATCTCCCACACCATCCAACGGATGAAGCTTCCATGAAGCGAATCGTCTTCCTCCCAAAAAATCAGTCCAGTTGGCTTTTTCAAAAATAAAAACCACTTTTGATTAAGAGAGAAGCAGAATCCATTCCTTCAAGATTGTATGAAGTAACTTTCTCCGGAAGACCAGAGCTTTCCCAAGGGCAGGGGTCAGCAACCTGCGGCTCTGGAGCTGCATGTGGCTCTTTCACCCCTCTGCTGCGGCTCCCTGTCACTCAAAATATGCGTCACAACCGCCAATGTGCGACACCCGCTGGCACGCCATTTATTGAGCTTTTCAACCCCCAATATTTATCCAAGTATTTTCTTGGATAAATCCAAGAAAAGTTTCAGATGAAAATAGGACGTTTAATTCAACTACATATGCTAGTTTTGTGGCCGCTCAAGAAATAGGCAACGGAAGCGTTTTGTGGCTCCCGGTGTTTTCTTTTCTGTGGGAAACAGGTTCAAATGGCTCTTTTGAGTGTTTAAGGTTGCTGACCCCTGCCCAAGGGGAACATCATAAAAACAATACAGCAGATGGGTTTGAGGAAAGTGTTCTGACACAGCCTTACCAGAAACAAGAAACAGACTCCTGGTCACAAAAAAACTCTCTTTTATTTACCTCTTGTGAATTAATTGCGTTCGCCCCACCGAAAAGTCCAGGCAATAGTCCTTCAAGGAGTTAACTGCAGCAACAGACCTTATCAGTTCCTTGGGATAATTGCAAGGCTGTGAGCTCCCAGCCAAGGCTGCAAATTAAGTTCTGGCAGTCTTTGATGCACGGAAACACAATGAGCAAAATCTTCAGAAATACCAACTGTTGTCTCCTACGACAACCCACTCCCCCTTTTCTTTATTTATTTATTTCCTGTCCTCCGTTGTTCTCCTCTCCTAACAGCTCTGCACATACGTGCACCTGGAACAGGCCACAGCTGTTCTTCCTCTTCCTCACTCATCTCAGCCTCCAAAGGCAGCTCCGACGGCCCTGACTCTTATCTTTGCTTCCAATGCAGAGCGTCCATCAGAGCCTTCCCCAGACTCCAGCACTGACCAAGTTCCTCCCCAACCTCCTCATCGTCCGAGTCTGATGCCAGCTCTGCTGGCAAGCCACAATTTAGATAAACCATGATGCTCCCAACTTCAGACCTTGGTCCCTTCTAACTGGGGGTACTGTTTTGATTCTTCTTAGCTTCAGAGCAAAATCCAAAATGCGCGAAGGACATCAAATGACCTCCTGCCACCATTTTTTTTTCCCCTTTACAGAGGAGACTCCTGGTCCGGGGGCTTACAACGTAGACAAAGGATACAACGCTCGTCTGCCCAAGTGCCCAAGCTTCTACATCCAAGGTGTAAGACGACCCAAGAAGCACGAAACGGGCCCGTTTTCGACGCTGTGAAGCTAGCGACAACGAAACCAAGTCTCCCCGCTTCCATTTCTGCTCCTTTTAACAACTGTGGGCTGCTTACGGTTAATACATGCTTGCAAAAAAAAAAAAAACATAAAAAGGTACCCTCTCCTGTTTATAAGCCTTCTGGCTGTCAGGCAGAGTTAAGATTAGCAAGGGAGAAGAGAAATAAAAGAGAACCCATCAATGAAAACTATGAGGACAAAATCCAGTAGTCCCCTGGAAATATTTGTGGAATAGAAAAGCGAGTCTTTTTTTTTTAAAGAGCGTTTGCCAATTTTACACCTGCACCAAAAAAAAATATATATGTCAAATTGCATTTCTTGACCTTACCTTCATTTTTTAAAAAAAAAACAAAAAAACCCAGGTCACTGGAGATGCAAAACCCGTTCGTGTTTGTACACAAAGCATTTTAACGCAATCAGATTTGTACAGTGTAGGCGATGCTGCTAGAGTATTGCTATTTTTTTTAAAGTTATATACTGAAAAAGACAAAACCTTTGGCTGTTAAAACTCAGCCGAACAGATTTTGATAAAAGAGTTAAAAAATTCAATCCCTGACAAATATTTCTGTGTTCATAGGTAACAGTCCTTAACTTTCGATCACAATTGAACCCAAAAATTCTGTTGGTGAGACATCCGTTAAGTGAATTTTGCCGTTTCATGATCTTTCTTGCCACAGCTGTTAAGTGAAATCACTACAGCCAAGTTAGTAACCCAGTGAATTTGGTTCCCCCTCCCAATTGAATTTTGTCAAAAGGTCATAAAAAGGGATCAAATCACTCCGGGACACTGCAACCGTCACGAGTCAGGTGCCAAGCATCCAAATTGTAATCATCTGACCATGGGGATGTTGCAATGGTTGTAAGTGTGAAACACAGTCGTAAGTCCCTTTTTTCAAGTGCTACTGTAACTTTGAATGGTGACTAAATGAACTGTTGTAAGTGGAGGACGATCTCTAGAGAGAACTACTCACAAGGCAAATCTGGTGTAAATTGGTTTTAAAATAAGAGTTGAGAAACAGCTGGAGTTAACCTGGTACAATTTTTATTATTTGAAATGCGTACACCACCTTTACAACATTTTAATAAGGGGCTGTGATGGCATCACGCCCTAAGAAGCTGAAATGGGGAGGTGGGTGAAGATTAAAGATTCCGTCTTCCATGGCAGCAGCCAAACTAAAACTACATGTGTTACGGAAGGACAGAAATACAGTTGCATGCAGTCCATTCAGGTGGTAGACTTAGCTCTGTTGGAGAAGGAAAAAGAAAATAAAAAGGGCGATTCAGTTTTATTATTCATTCACGGATTGCCTTTCTCTCTTGCAACAACCACCAGGGAAGGAATCGCCCTGTGAGTTTTATTGGCAGGGGTAAGACTTATTTTTTTTTAATTAGATTTCCTTTTATCCCACCTTTATTTTTTTCATAAGTAACTCAAGGCAGCAAAAATACGTAATGTTTTTCCCTCCTCCAATTTCCCCCACAACCACGATCCTGTGAGGTAGATTGGGCTGAGAAAGAGCGAGTGGCTCAAAGTCTAGACTAGAACTCCCAGTCTCCTGGCTATTGGCCCAAAGTCACCCAGCTAGCTTTCATGCCTAAGGCGGGACTAGAACTCACTGTCGCCTGGCGATTGGCCCAAAGTCACCCAGCCAGCTTTCGTGCCTAAGGCGGGACTAGAACTCACTGTCTCCTGGTGATTGGCCCAGTCACCCAGCCAGCTTCCACAGCTAAATTGAGACTAGAACTCACTGTCTCCTGGTTTCTAGGTCAACACGTTAATCACAATGCCAAAAGGTTGCAGCCAATCAATCTATTTTTAAGAAGGCAAATACTCACCGCTGGGCATTCAATCGCCCCACTATTGATGTCATCAATAACATCGTGGGGGTGCCTCCCGTCAACGCTGCAGCCAACCGACTGAGCAGTTCCCAGAATCTCCTTAATAGTTCCTGCAAAAGGGCCGAGAACATCTGAATTCACACTGGTGTCTACCTGCTGCGTATGCCGCAGCATGCAAACTTGCTTCCCCTACCCCCAAAATGTAGATATGCAAAAGTCACCATAGGTCTCGTAAAAAGAATCCCCTTTTTCTGATCAGCATGCGAACTCCCAATTCCTTGTGTTTCCTAACCCGCAAGAGGCTCTCCCAATCATCCATTGAACACGGGAGAGGTTTATTACATCATGTTTAGGAAATCAACTGCTTCTCCTTTAGGAAAGGGCTGCCTGCTTGTCTCAAGGCACCCCAGTAAAAAAAATTGAGTTTGAACACAAGAGGCAGACTTCAAAAGGAAAGGCCGTACCTAGCTCACAATCTTGTTAAATTTCAATTTTAGAAGTGCACTGCCGGTTAATTTTACCGGATATTTCTGTGTTTATCGCCCTCTCTTTTGAGCTGCAATCCTGGCCTTTCCACACCCATTCGTTTTAGGATCATGGAGCCTTCCAACGTAAGATGAGGAAGGCCGGCTATTAACCCCAGCTTGGATTCTGGGGTTTCTTGCCACTCGTCAAGAAGATCAAGAGACTTAAGTCAGAGAATTGCCGTAACTCTTGAGTAAGGCCGCTGCAGGTTTTGAAGCAGGACAAAGGCTCCAGAAGCTGTGGATGGCTCCATCACTCGAGGTTTTTAAAAAGAGACTGGACAGCCATTTGTCTGGAATGGTGTACGGTCTCCTTCTTGAGCAGGGGGCTGGACTGGAAGACCTCCAAGGTCCCTTCCAGCTCTATCTATCTATCTATCTATCTATCTATCTATCTATCTATCTATCTATCTGTTTATTTATTTATTTATTTATTTATTTATCGCATCTTTATGCTGCCCAACTCCCGTGGGACTCTGGGCGGCTAACAACAAAGAATGCGAACAATATCCCATACAAAAGTTTAAGAAGAAAACCATTAAAACCCATACACTCCAAATTCGTTGCCGGGTCTCGCAGGATCACCGTAGCGAGATCAACGGCCCCAGGCATGCCGGAAGAGCCAGGTCTTCACCGCTCTAGCCTATTCCAAGTTCCTAATTGTCAGCTGCTGAGAAGAACAAGACTCTTCACCTTCCCTGAAGAAATGATCCCATCTTACCGGAGAGTTCCCGGGCCAAGGATCGGTGTCTCATCTGACGGGCAATGTTGACGATGTCATCGAAGCTGATACTGCCATTGTGTTTAACTGTTAAAGAGGGAGGGGGGGAAGAAAAAAACCACACAAAACAAGAACCCAGTTGGGTTTTTTTTTTTTTTTTTTGCCAAGGAGAGTCAGAAAACTCTGCGTGCTCGCCATTCTTCTGTTCCCAGTCTTCGGCACAGAGTTACCCACGGAGAGAATAGCTCTGTTTCCTTGAAAGGGTTTTTTTTCTCAGCTCACCACTGGAATGCACAAACCATGGCTGAAAATAGGCAAGCACAGTGGCGGGTGGCTGGTGCGAAGGATATCTGCTGTGTCCTCACCCCTGAAACCTCAATTAACCCCAGTTAACAGGCCACAATTAACCCCAATTAACAGGCTTCCGATTGCAGGTAGCCTTCGACTTACGACTGAGCAACTGAGCCCAACATTTCTGTTGGTAAAGCGAGACAGTTGAGTTTTGACCCGTTTCGCGACCGTGTCACAATTAAGTGAATCTCTGCCGTTAATTGGTAATGCGGTTGTAAAGTGAATCGGGCTCTCCTGTTGACTTGGCTTGTCCTAAAGCCGTAAAAAGGGGCTGATCTGACCCCGGGACACTGCAACCGCCATAAATACGAGTCAGTTTTGATCACGCGACCATGGGGATTGCTGCAATGGCCGTGTGAAAAACCGTCGTCACTTTTTTTTCAGTGGACGGTCACTAAAAGAACCGTTTTAAAGTTGAGGAGGTGAGTTAAAATTACTGGAGGTGACAGCTATGAAAGTTAAATTTTAAACATCGGATTTCCAAGCTAGCTTGCATCACAACCTGACAAGCTCCTATACATATTTGGCTGACTTCATATCCAATCTTTACAAACCAACATTTGTGCCCCCCCCCCCTCCGCAAGTTGGGCTGTGTCTGCAGCTGAGCAAGTCAATGGAAATCGGGAAATGTACATTTTTCTTAAACAAAATAAGTAAGACACTCACTGTTCTTTTGCTTCTTGCGATCACGAGGAGGCTCCTTCAGAGCTTTGATAATCAGGGCAGAGGCTGATGGGACCACCTCGATCTACAGGGGGCAAAAAGCCAAATTGTGAGATCGGCGGGAGATCACCCCAATCCACCTATTATAGGCCCACAAATGATTTCGTCTCCGTGCCTTTAACTGAACCACAATGCAATCTGAAGTCGGCTCTGATGTTGGGTGAACTCAAGCCAGTGATTTATTCAACAAGACATATGAGCCCCATTTTACAAATCTTCGCCTGCCAAGCCTCTGACTTGGCACAACACTTGTGAAATGCCTGAACCATTTACGAGGTGACAGTAAGATGACAGGCCTGTTACAAGGATGCTGTAACAGTAAGCAGGGTGGAAACCTGGATTAACTCAACAGATCCGAAACCTAAGAAGCTGGTTACTATTTCCCAGGCCTCAAAATGCAGCCAAACTCTTACACCCTTAACTGATTTATCAGGACATTTTTTTTATTAAACCATCCAGGTCCCAGATTCCCAAAGGGCTTCTATTCTACTCAAGGGCCAGTCGTTTTTTTTTAAACTTTTTTTTTAAACAAACATATCAATGCGTGAACAGTATGGCGCCTGGTCTGTCATACATTCTAATACAAATAAAACTAGTGGAATTAATCATAGTTATTACGTTCAATCAACTTATATATTTCTAATGATGATACACACTTATAAGTGGCAGGCCGTCGTCGTTCAATTATTCCATGCTTTCTCGTGATTGATTTTATTATATAAAGGCGTACACACTAACATTCCCCCTTCTCTTATTTCTCTCTCTTATTCTAACTTTTAATCATGTCACCCTTTATTAAAAGATGTTTTCTTTCTATCCTAACTTGTCATGTCACCTACTTTAAAAAAAGGAAGAGAAAAGGAAAAGCAAATCAGAACAACAGCAAGAGAGAAATCATCTATCCATCGTCTCTTGCCCGCTTCAATACTTTAATTGCTATGCTTTTTTGGCTTGCCTCCCATTTCCCTCTCTTGGATCTTTATCTCTTATCTGCATCTTCTTCTTGGCTGTTCAATCTAGGTATTTCTCCCTCCTCTACCCTCTTCCGCTGCCTACTTTCCAAAATTTCTGCCCAGGCCCCTATCTCCTCAAGGTCCAGTCTTAAGCGACCTCCCACAGAGCAAATTTGAGTGGTACTCATTTTATCGACCTCGGAAGGATGATAGGCTGAGTCAACCCTGCCGGGGATTACAGCTCATGGCGGCAGCTCGGACTCGGCGCATTAACCAGAGAGCCATCCCTTGTGGCGTGATGTGTACCTGTGCTTGCCTGTTCTGAATGGTCAGCTTGACCGTGATCCTCAGTCCTTTCCAGTCACCGGTGGCCTTGGCAATGTCATCTCCCACTTTCTTTGGAGACTGAAAAAGACAAAAGCGGAATTTTTTATAAGTACTGTTTTTAACGTTTGGCTAATATACGCCAAAGGTTTTGTTTGGGTATTGGCCAGAGATTCTGGCCTTGAAATAGGACATATGTTTGATTAATCAAACGGGTAACTGCCCAGTCACTTAAATTTAGTCGTCTCTACGAGACAATCAATGCCAAATATTAGCTCAGAGGACGGGAATTCAGCACAACTCTAGGTGGGATTTTAATGGCCAACACCCAAGGATGGACGAAGACGACTTTTGTAGACTTTTAAGAATCAGATTATAAATCTTCCAGCCCAATATTTTTGGAGGGGGATAAATCCACCCACTACAGGTTAATCAACATGGGGAAAATAGAATAGATAGAATTCTTTATTGGCCAAGTGTGATTGGACACACAAGGAATTTGTCTTTGGCGTATACATTTAATCAATTAAAAATTGATTGTTTGTAGCGGCTTCGAAGCAGATCACACATAATTTAGAAGCCTCTTAAGGCTTCTAATTCTTCCAAATTGAGTCAAAACGGGCTTGCTTTTAAAAAAAAAAATGGTGGGCCAAAACAAAATTTTCTACAATTAAATTCCGCCGAGACAAAAAGCTCTAATTCAGAAAAAAAAGAAAGAATAAAAAGACATACCAAACCTAAAGGTCCGATTTTGGGAGCCAGGGCAGAAGTGGCCCCGACTTCACCTCCGGTGCATCTCAGGAACACTGCAAGAAAAATTAAAACCACAATATAATAAGGATCGATGGCAACTATTATAATTAATCCCCAAACGCTCCCGAGATTCCTCGCAGTTGCATGGAGATCCCCTGGGCAGGTTTTCTCGGCAAAAGCAGGCACCTGATAAATAAAGTTGTTTTGCAATTCAGAGGGAAACACAATGGCAACTGAGCGCTGAAGTTTTGTGCAAGGCTAGAAAATGGGGGAAATTTAATAAGAATGGTTTTATGTTATAATTAATTTAATGTTATTAAAACGTAGGCACCAAGACAAATTCCTTGTGTGTCTATTTCTATTTTTTCTATTCTATTCTATTTCTATTTTTTCTATTCTTCTATTCTATTATATTCAACTCCCTTTTTTTACCACCCTGCAGCTCCTTTTATTTAATTTGTTAAATTTATATGCCTCCCATTTCATTAATCATTATTTCCTCATTCATCTTTTGAACGAATTAATGGGATTATTAACTATTATTAAACTAAACGAGGGATAAATTGGGTTCAATAGGAACTGAATTTATTAATTCAATATTATTAGTTCAATAGGAATTTATTTACTATAAATAAATAAATAAATAAATAAAATAGGAAAGGGGGCCATAGGAATTACTGGAAAAAAAATCAGGCAAAATACTGCGTCAATAAAATGAACAGAAACACAAGATAGACACGCAAGGAAGCGTTCACACGTGCAGGAAACCGTTGTTTTCCGTTAACGGAGAAAACGATTCGAAATGCGGCCTAAGAGAAGAACCGCGCAGGCTTCATACCCACCGACTTTGATCTCGTTGGGGTCGAACTTGGGAGGCATGGTGGCTACGGTAACGTCCGGCCAACGTCCGACTCAGATGGCAGCGGATTCACAAACCGACAACCGGGCTCCGACCGATCGAAAGCTAAAAGGCCTCGGAAGGGCGACTCCGCGAGATATAACCGCCGCGATCTCGCGAGAGTTCGGGCCAAACAACGGCCGTCTCGACAACGGGGGAGAGCGCGACTCCTCCTTCCGAAACGCGACGCCAGCTCCAACTCTCGCGAGACACGCGAAATTCTCCGCCGCCATGGCTGCTAAGGGCAACGGCGCCGGGTGAAGAAGCGAAATATTTTGAGGGGAAGGGGCCGTGTGTTTTCCTGGCCCGGTTCGAAAAGGAGCGGAGCCGGGGTGGGGAGCGACGCGGCGGCTTCCCGGGGGGAAAAGAAAAGCGAAATGGGGTGGCCTCTGAGCCTAATTTTTTGGGAGGTCTCACGGAGGCGGTAAGTACGGGCCGCGAGGAGGGACAATCTTGGCGAGGTGGGCGGGGCGTGGATCCAAGGAAGGGGGCGTGGCCGCTCCTTAGCTGTGCTACCCCTCCTCCTCCTATTTCTGGGCGTGGCTAAGCCAGCTGGTCTTGCAATTTCCTGCATTTTTATATTTTAGCCATTGGGGGCTTTATTTCTCCTCTCTTCCCACAATCAGATCAGTGCATGTAGCTTTGGCTTCTGATTACCTCCCACCCACTCAAGGCCCTCCTCCTGCTGGGCATGACAGGCAAGAAATCCAGCTTCACCTGTTGAGTGTCTGCCTGGATCCCTGGCACTCAAGAGTGAATTTTTTTTCATTATTATTTTTTTTTGCAAGGCGTTTCCTTGGAAATACATTCAGTCCCATGCCATGGGGCTTCCTGGCAGGTAAGGAAAAGGGGAGGGGGAGGCTGCAATTTAATTTAGGGGCCAAGAACATGTTGTGGGGGGGGGTCTCTCTTTGCAAGGAGAAAAGCTGCCTGAATGAGCTGGGGGGGGGAGGGGTGTGTCTCCAAAGGAAATGAATAGCATTTATTTTATTTATAAATAGAATACAGTAAATAGAATATAATAATTTATAAATGGAATACAATTACCATACAATGACAGGAGGAGGAGGAGGAGAGGCTCATTAATTTAGGATAGAAAAAACAAAAATCAGGATGATTTTTCCCCCCCTCCAAAGTGCCTTTTCCGACTAATATTAATAATATTTTGTTTTTGTTTTTTTTAAAAAAAAAATCTGTTCTGCCCAGTAATTCCCGGCTCGGTATAAAACGTTTTAGTGAAGAAGACTTGTTTACAAATGCCAAGCGCGTCTTTAATTGCCAAGGTCCAGCCAATGTCATTGTTCCAACTGATTTTATTGTTTGCCTGTGTCTCCCTTAAAGGCAGGTTATTTGTTGCTTCTAACTAACACATGACGGATTCGGTTCACCCTTTCGGGAGGTCTGTTTCCGAGGTATTCAAAGATTTCTTTCTGTGTTGCCGCAACGCTGCATCTGTAGTTTGCGAATGGAAGATGCCTTTTGTTTCCCCCCCCAAAAAATAACTTGAACCCTGAAAATTTCAGATTCACCAAAAATATGAATTATGGGGAACATGTTTTGTTTTTGTTTTTTTAAATGAAAAAAAAAAGCTTGTTTGGTTTTCTTCCTACCCGCTCTTTGAAAAGATGTAAAACCATCTGAAAAATGGAATTTATCTTCCCTTTGGATAAATGCAGCAGTTGGGATGTCTTGCCTTTTTATGGTATTATTTTTTTTTAAATGGAACAATACAAACTATAGCTATGGGGCATTCATTGCCCACCAAAAAAAAAAAACAGACAAAAGGATGTTTTTTCTCCCCCGTGGCATCACTCTGCTAAAAACTAATTCCCACAACACTGTCAAACTATCTAGTAGGGCTGCATTACTATTATGCTTCTCACCTTTCCTATTACTTCATCCTCTTATGACTATAACTTGTGGGGTTTTTTTTGTATCTTACGATTTATATTGTTTTGTTTAGAATCCTACTATGAGTTATGTTGATTGCTTATTTAGCATCCTGTGACTATCACTTAGGATTATGATGAATGCATTTTATGATGATTGCGATTGTGATTTATCACTTGTTGCTTGTATGCACACTGAGAGCTTATGCACCGGAGGCAAATTCTTTGTGTGTCCAATCACACTTGGTCAATAAAGAATTCTATTCTAATTAACATGAAAAACAACACTGTTAACATTGATATGTTAAAATAATGTGGGGTTTGAAATATGCATTAAATCTCTTTGGAAGCCTTTTATTATGTGCATATACATATCATTTCTTTTTTTCCCAGTAATGGCATTTGTGTATTAACAATACATGCAAAGGAAGATACCAATTTGTGGCTATATCTTTGAAGCTATTAATAGTAACGGGCTTTGTGATTATTCTCCATCCCATCTTAAATTTTGTTGTTGTTGTTAGTTGTGAAGTCGTGTCCGACCCATCGCGACCACATGGACAACGTTCCTCCAGGCCTTCCTGTCCTCTGCCATCCTCTGGAGTCCATTTAAGCTCATGCCAACTGCTTCAATGACTCCATCCAGCCACCTTGTTCTCTGTCGTCTCTTTCTTCTTTTGCCCTCCATCGTTCCCAGCATTAGGCTCTTCTCCAGGGAGTCCTTCCTTCCTTCTCATTAGGTGGCCAAAGAATTTGAGTTTCCTCTTCAGGATCCGGCCTTCTAAAGAGCAGTCAGGGTTGATCTCCTCTAGGACTGACCGGTTGGATGGCCTTGCAATCCAAGGGACTCTCAGGAGTCTTCTCCAGCACCAGAGTTCAAAGGCCTCCATTCTTTGGCACTCAGCCTTCCTTATGGTACCAACTCTCACAGCCATCCATTGCAACTGGGAAAACCAGAGCCTTGACTATACACACTTTTGTGGGCGATCTCATAAATAGATTTTGTCTGTGATGCTCTGTCCCTAATGGAGCCTTAGGGATTAATAATTACACAATGAGACCACTGAAGGATTTTTTTTTTCAGGATTGGGCTTTGCAACCCATATTACTTTGGTGATAAACCATGACTGTCTCTAAATGTTGGCTTACATGCTAACGATATAGAAATTTGGTGGAGGAAGAAGGTCTTCAGCACGAGGATAGTTTAATGAGAATTTTTTTTAAAAAAATTGATTTATATGCCCCCCCTCTCTGGAGACTCAGGGCGGCTTACAATGCGTTAAGCAATAGCCTTCATACTTTTTGTATATATTCATACAAAGTCAGTTTATTACTCCCACAATCTGGGTCCTCATTTTACCTACCTTTGAAAGGATGGAAGGCTGAGTCAACCTTGAGCCTGGTGAGATTTGAACTTGCAGTAATTGCAGGCAGCTGATGTTAATAACAGTGCTTTAGTCTGCTGCGCCACCAGGGCTCTTTTAATAGTGGGATCCTTGGTGTTCTCTGAGCTTGGGGTTTTCCTGCAGATGTTTCGTTACCCAACTAGGTAACGTCATCAGTGCACCAATGAGAGAAGTCATACTTGGTGTTTTCAAGAGGACATCCCTATCTTAGTGATTAATCTTCATTTCCATTGGCGATCAACCAGTCTTCACCCCGGCTTACCTTCCAGAGGTTTTGTCGTATCCCTCACCTTCCCCGATCGTTAAGCTTGGAGGCTGGGGATGATGGGGATTTGTGTCCCAACAGCGACTGCAGGGAAGCTGGTTAAAAAACAGTGGGTGTCGAAAGATAGGTTCTCAAGATGATAGGATGGTGTTCATTTCCTAGGGTGCGGTAGGCAGAACCTGCTGAGCAGGCCAATCTCTGGATGACTTGACCTGGGACGTAACCCTGATCTTCCTGCTTCTCAGGTTTTGATCGCCGTCCTGCCGCATCCATCTTTTCCGCTGAACTGGGATAAATGGAGACAGGAGGCAAGATGCTGCTTTTCTTTCGGAAAAGGAAGGCGAGCAGCGAAGCCCGAAAACGTCTGGAATACCAAATGTGTCTTGTAAGTCATGGGAAGGTAATCAGGTCCCGAATATCTGGCCCCACCGCTCTGTCAGAAACCCTTGCTTGGATTGTCAGATGGGTAGAAAATGTTTCTCCGAAGCTTCCTGAAGGACCAAACTAGAAGAAGTCTTCTCTCGTCCTGGTCCTTTGAGGTGGGATAGAGCCCTTGGGTATCACAGTTGACCACTGCTCTCTCTTAAGTTACAACGTCCCCGTCCCACCCATCCTTGTGATTGCAAGACTTCTTCATCTCCCATCATGGCTCCGTAGATGTTAACAGTCCCATGTCTTCAAAGACACCATGGTTCCGCTAACGAAGTAGGGTTTGTTTACTAGAGACGCCAAGCGAACCACCGAAGGACAAAAGTTCAGTTCTCCACACTTGGGAAACTCAATAGGAGTCACCAATATTGCTCAGTTCCCCCTCTTTTCCTAGCTCAGGGGTCTGCAACCTTAAACACTCAAAGATTTGGACCCGTTTCCCACAGAAAAGAAAACACCGGGAGCCACAAAACCCTCCCCGTGCCTGACTATTTCTTGAGCGGTCACAAAACTGGCATATGTAGTCGAATTAAACGTTCTGTTTTCTTCTGAAACTTTTCTTTTCTTGGATTTATCCATGGCTGGCCTACCGGGGGTTGAAAAGCTCAATAAATTGCATGCCGGCCGGTGTCGCACATTGGCGGTTGTGACCCATATTTTGAGTAACGGAGCCGCAGCAGAGGGGTGAAAGAGCCACATGCGGCTCCAGAGCCACAGGTTGCTGACCCCTGTCCTAGCTGGTTTTTACTTTAGTTTAGTAGATGATAAAGATGAAGGCTAATTTGAGGAACTGAAGTGATTCCCCCTCTGATTTTGCAGCCAGTAAAACTCATCTGCTCGTTTTTCAACAGGCCAAAGAAGCCGGAGCAGATGATATCCTCGATATCTCCAAGTGTGAACTTTCTGAGGTAAATTCTCTCCCATTTCTGGTTCCTGGTGGGTTAGTTGCCCGAACAATGGCAATTCATAGGAGGGGAACTTTGTCGTCATACTTTGGAAGGCTTAATATTCGTCTTTCTTTTTCAGTTGAGCCCGATTTTAGATACCTGGGGGCAGAAACATGACCACCTCAGAGTATTCTACATCTGTTCTGACCTAGGCTTCCTTAGAACATATACAGCACAAATTTAGTCCCGGCAGACCTCTTTAATTCATACGGCTGTGAATTATCACCCTTCCCAGTCCAAAAGGCTCATCAAACAGTCTTGCAGGGGAGTGTTTAGAAACACCCACCTTATCTCACTTGGAACGCTGCCAGAGAACTAATTGCCACACGCAGGACAAGGCCAAACTTGGCACTGAGTCAAAGCGAGCTTTTCCAGAGTTTTACTGACCAGATGAACAAATTGCTTCCTGCAAAACCTCACGTCCCGTTTGCTCCTCTTTTATGTCTTATGGGAGGGGCCAATCATCTCCAAGCCTTACTCCCAAGTCGACCCTGTTTTCTTAATAGTTCCTGTCTTCTGGCAGCTCTGCGCATGTGCACACTGGGAACAGGCTCCCGCTATTCTTCTGCCTCGCTGATGTCAGACTCCGGAGGCAGCAAAGAACTATCAGATGGCCCTGGTCCCCGCTCTGCCTCCGATGCAGAGCTCTTGTCTGATCCTTCCCCAGACTCCAGGACTGGCCCATGTTCCTCCCCAACCTCCTCACTGTCTGAGTCTGCCACCAGCTCCGCTGGCTGCTGGCGGGCCACAACACAAACATTGACGCTGATTATTTCTATGCTCTTCTCCAGCCTCCATTTCTTTCACATATTTTATGAACAGAGCATTGACCGGGTCACATCTTATACAACTTATAACATAGTTATATATTGATTTTTATAATCTATTCCAATCTTCCTTTTGTTTTTTTTCCAAATACAATTTACATATTTCAATTACTGCCATAATATTCTTCGTCCCTACTTTTTTATCTGATCTTAATCTCTTCTTAATACATAATATATCAACAATATCACCATCTGCCCTTCAAGTCCTAATTTCTATTTCTATAATATCAAGTCAAACTATTCTCCAAAGCACCTGAGTGTAGAACAAGAAGCAATGGGTGGAAACTAATCAAGGAGAGAAGCAACTTACAACTAAGGAGAAATTTCCTGACAGCTAGAACAATTAATCAGTGGAACAATTTGCCTCCGGAAGTTGTGAATGCTCCAACACTGGAAGTTTTTAAGAAGATGTTGGATAAACATTTGTCTGAAGTGGTGTAGGGTTTCCTGCCTAAGCAGGGGGTTGGACTAGAAGACCTCCAAGGTCCCTTCCAACTCTGTTAGTCTAGTCTAGTCTAGTCTAGTCTAGTCTAGTCTAGTCTAGTCTAGTCT